>CAIGRP010082197.1:0-22891 GCA_903798385.1 Fraxinus cuspidata | reverse complement strand
AATACATACAACCTTAGTTCAACCTGCTGATGAGCAGGGCTTAATGATTTCCTTATTTAGGAAATCTCTAAGTGTTGTAGCACATGCAATCTTAGTTCGGCCTGCTGATGAGCAGGGCTTAATGATTTCCTTATTTAGGAAATCTCTCTAAGTGTTGCAGCTCATGCAACCTTAGTTCGGCCTACTGATGAGTAGGGTTTAATGATTTCCTTATTTAGGAAATTTCTCTTAGAGTTGCAGCACATGCAACCTTAGTTCAGCGAACAATATTTCCTTTCCTTTTTACAAAACACATATTTTTATTATAGATAATAGAAGTAAAGTAGGAAATACATTTGCTTCTTAAGATATTCTGCATTCCAAGGATGCAGCAGATATCTGCCCCCATATCTTCTAGCTCATAAGCTCCATTAAGTACTGGTTTGGTTATTTTGTAAGGGCCTTTCCAATTAGGTCCTAGAGATCTAGAGTTAGGTTCCCTTGTAGCCAGAAAGCTTTTTCTTAACACCAGGTTACCGATCTTGAACTCCCATTTCCTAACCTTCTGATTATAGTATCTTATGTTGTGTTGTTTATATACGACATTCTTGGTTTCAGCCTTATTCCTCATCTCTTCTACTAGATAGTTATCTTCACAACGCCTTCTCATTTCCTTACTCATGATACATCATCGTCCGAATAGAAAGAATCCCTATCTCAAGTGGGATTACAGCTTCCACCCCAAAAGTTAAAGAGAAAGGGATTTCCCCAGTGCTATTCCTAGATGTAGTGCGATATGACCACGGTAGCTAGGGAGTTCCTTAGCCTATTCTCCCTTAAGAGCATCGAGCTTGGCTTTCAGCGTGTGCTTGATGATCTTATTAATTGCTTCAACTTAGCTATTAGCTTGAGGGTGATTTGGCATGGAGAAATGCTTTCGTATGTTAAATTCTTCTCAAAAGTTAGCAAAGTGGTTGTTGTCAAATTATTTTCCATTGTCAGTTATAATGGAATGTGGTATTCCAAATCTACATATAATGGACTTTTACATAAAATCAGTGGTCGTTTGCTCGGTTATCTTAGCCAGGGGTTTGACCTCCACCCATTTAGTGAAGTAATCCACTCCGACAATTGCAAAACTTTGTCCTCCCTTTCTAGTAGGTATGAGACCAATCATGTCAACCCCCCACTTGGAGAAGTGCCAAAGGGCAATCACAAAGTTTAGTTCTCTTTGTGGGAGTTTTATGTTAGGAGCGAATCGTTGGGATTTATCGCATCTTTTAGCAAATTCCAATGCATCTTTCCTCATGGTCGGCCAAACGTATCCTTGCCGTACTATTTTATGGACAATGATTGCCCACTGATATGATTTCCACACACTTCTTTGTGTATCTCTTGCAAAGCATAAAGCGCCTCCTCTTCATTCAAGCATCTCAACAAAGGTACAAAATATCCTCGTTTGTAGAGAACACTGTCAATCAACGTGTACCTTGCTGACCTCATCCGAAGTTTTCTCGCCTCAACGGAGTCTTCTGAACATGAACTTATTTTCAGGTATGAACTAATTTTATCCATCCATGTTGGCTTGGGATAGGCCATCATTGAGACGATCTCCATCCTTTCGATGGCTGGATGACAAATCCTTCATATTGAAATGCTGTCAAACTCCTCTATCCCTTTGCTCATTGCCAAACGAGCTAAGGCATTAGCATGGTTATTTTGAGTTCGGGAAATTCGTTTGATTATCACGGTCTGGAAATTTTTCAACTCTTTCTTAACAATTTGGAGATAGTTGTTCATTCTTTCTTCCTTAGCTTGGTAAGATTCGTTGATTTGATTGACCACCAATTGTGAGTCATTGTAAATTATTAGATAAGCGACTCTCATGTCTTTCGTCATTCTCATCCCCACTACAAGGGCTTCGTATTCAGCCTCATTATTTGAAGCTTTAAAGTTAGACAATATTGCTTCATAAAATATCTGGCGATTTGGACTAATCAAGACAACTCCAACCTCGGATCAAGTTTCGATTGAGGATTCGTCGACGAAAATTTCCCACGGAGTGTCATGTAGGGGTTCTTCTGTTAGGTCTGAACTAAACTCCGCGACAAAATCAGTGAGAGATTGACCCTTGATGGAGGTGCGGTGTTTATATCATATGTCAAACTGTCCAAGTTCTACCGCCTACTTAACCATCCGATGTGAAGTATCGAGTTTTTGTAGGATCTGTCTTAATGGGTAGTTAGAATCTCGATTGCGTGTTCCAAAAAGTAGGGTCTCAACTTCCTTGCCAGCTTTAACTACAGCATAAGCCAGCTTCTCTAAGGGAGAATAACGAAGCACGGCTTCGTGTAGAGCTTTGCTTATATAATAGACAGGATATTGTATTCCTTCTTCTTCCCTGGCCAAAACGGCACTAGCGGGGTGTTCAAATACTTCTCCTGCCTTTGGTTTTGATAGTACTCGGGGCTACACCAATTGTTGTTTTAACCCATCAAAAGCGAGCTGGCATTCGGAGGTCCATTCAAACTTCTTTCCCCCTCATAAGACATCAAAGAAAGGTTTGCACTTATCAGTCAATTTTGACATGAAATGACTAAGGGTGGCTACTCACCCAGTCAAACTCTGAACCTCTTTAGGCTTTGTCGGGGGGTACATTTCAATGATTGTCTTTATCTTTTCTAGATTTACTTCGATTCCCCTGCGATTTACTAAATAACCTAGGAAGTTTCCCGAGCTCACGCCAAAGCACATTTATGTGGGTTTAGCTTCATCCCGTATTTCCTCAGGATCTCGAACATTTCAGCAAGATGTTGTCGATGGTTCCTGGCGTCCGCACTTTTTACTAGCATATCATCAACATATACCTCCATGATTTTACCAATATGCTTGGCAAATATAGTATTGACTAGACGTTGGTAGGTGGCCCCAGCATTTTTTAGACCAAAATGCATCATTTTGTAACAATAGAGGCCTCGATCATTGATGAAAGTAGTGTGTTCCTGGTAAGGTTCATATATAGATATTTGATTATACCCCGAGTATACATAAATGAAACTAAGCAACTCGTGTCCGACTATAGCATCTACCATCTCATCTATTCTTGGCAATGGAAAGTTGTCCTTGGAGCATGCTTTATTCAGGTCGGTGAAATCTATGCACATTCTCCAATCTCCATTGCTTTTCTTCATGAGAACTAGGTTAGAAACCCATTTTGGATATTTTACTTCACTGATAAATCCATTATATAGCAACTTTTACACTTCTTTATTTAAGGCTTCGTACCTTTTTGGATTCAAAGGTCGACGTCGTTGCTGTCTGGGCAGCACCATGGGGTCGGTACCCAGTTTATGGCAAATGATTCCTGGATTAATTCATTTCATGTCTGAATGGTTCCAAGCAAAAACATCAAGGTTATGCTGAGGAACTCGATGATCTGACCTCAGAATGGTGGTTTCAGTTCATGGCCTATTCTGAGTTCTTTTGGTGGATCGCCTGGTCCGACCTCCACTCTATCCAGTTCTTCCACAGGTTCTCCCCCCTCCCCCTCCTTTGGTCTCACGCGTGGGTCTAACGAACTGAGATCAGATTCCATCATATACACCATATGAACTTCTGAGCAAATTTTCATCAGACATATCTTAGCGAAATCTTTGTTTTCCCTAACTTGTCCTACACCATAAGGCATGGGAAATTTAAAAGAGTAGTGGTACATTGTTACAATTGCTCTGAGGTTGAATAATAGAGGCTGCCCATAATGGCGTCGTAAGGAGAATTAGAATTCAACACTACAAACTCTGCATTTAGTTTAGTTCGGTGTGGAGCTTCACCAATCTCAACAAAGAGCTTGATCATCCATCTTGCTTTGGTAAATGCCCCATTGAGTCCTAAAACCACATTCGGATAGGGTTGTAGAAAACTCAATGGGATTCCCATCCATTCCAATGTGTTGACATAAAGTATGTTATGGGAGCTTCCCGTATCAACTAAAACCTTGGGGACTATAATTTCTGCTATTGGTATTGAGATTACCATGATTCCAGGATAAGGATATGGATTTGCGTCCTTTTCTTCAAATAAAAGTTGATCATCCATAGTGCTTCTGCGATATTTCTTTGTAATGTCGATCTCAGTGAGATCGACAAAAATAGGTCTTTTTAATCTTGTCTTCTCTGCTTGCCGATTTTGTTGGCTACCCAACATTTGGATCTGAGGGCTAGGCATATCAATATTGCAAGCCTTTGCCTCGACCTGGTTCTCACGCACTATATCGACTCCATTTGGGGTAGAGAATTTCACGCAATAATGGTATATCAAGGTGGCGAGTTGTAACTCACGCTGTATGGGCCTCCATAATATGACATTATAGTTAGAAGAGAGATCAACAACAATAAAATCTACTAGAATCTTTCTCTGGCAAGGGAGTTTGCCTAACTCTACACTTAAAACAATTTGTCCTCGTGCTTCAATAGGATCTCCGGATAACCCTTTCAACCTCCTGGAATATGGCTGCAGGTAGCGTTCTTGGATCCCCATTTGTTCCAGTGTGCGGGAATACAACATATTGACTGAACTCCCATTATCAACCAGAGTTTGATGCACATGTACCCTTGCGATAGTCATAGTTATTACTAGCGCATCACTTTGGTCCAGTAAAATCCCATATAAATCTTCTTCTGAAACTCCAAACCACCCTGAGTATGATGCTATGTTAGTCTCAGGTTCTGGTAGCATCACATTATAATTTTTCCAGATGCGGGCATTGTGTGCTTGTCTAGGCCTAGCTCTTCTGGACCCTTCGAGGTACTGATTGCCACTTACTAGAGTTCTGATCTAGGCTCGAGGTAGGAGATCTCGAGCTTGTGGGCCTGGTTGAGCTCGCTAAGCCATTCCTTATTGATTTGGTTGTTGATTGTCTGCTTGGTTTGTTTCACTGGGCTTAGCTGCGAACTCTTGCAGATGACCTCGTCGAATTAAGAATTCTACCTCTTCCTTCAAATTCCTACAATTATCAGTGTTATGTCATGTCGTCCTATGGTATCGATAGTACTTCCCTTGATTTTCCCTGCCAACTCTTTTTTCTGAAATGGGGTTCTACGAAATGTCTCTTTTTCTTCCGCTTGTAAGAAAACCTCCTCCATTGTGGTATTTAGCAGATGATATTCATAGAATCTGTCCGAATAAAGCTTAGGACGACCCTGATCCATTCTGTCTTTTCTCTTTTCGGCCTAAAACCTTTATCCACATTTTTCTCCTTTACTTTATGTGAAGATGGTGGATTTGGTTTGGGTTCTTCATGGTCGGAGGTGGCTTTCTCAATGCTTATATATTTTTCAGCTCGTCTTAAGAACTCATGGTACGTCTGAGGTCCATCCTCGTGTACAGACCACCAAAACCTCGTTCTTGGCTTAGCCCCGAAAGTGCTGCCATAAGAGCGGCATCATCGAAGATCTTCTCAACTTTCATAGACTGCTTGTTGAATCTGCTAAGGTAACTTTTGAGCCATTAAGTCTTTCCTTATTTAATGCTCACCAACCGCTCGTTGGGTGTGGTCCTTACTTTTGAACCCATAAATTGGGTAAGGAATGTTGTGGCAAGATCATTCCAGTTTTTTATAGATCTTTGATGTAGCCTTTTAAACCACATTTGGCTTTGTCTCCCAAGGTCAATAGAAAAGCACGACACATTAAGGCATCTCCGGCTCTGGTCGTTCCACTGAGCATTGATATAGAGTTCATCATTTCTGCTAATAGGTGTTAGGGAGTGTTGAGAGCCCAATCCATCAAATACACTATTAGTTTCCTTAGCAGCTGGCTTTGCTTTTATGGGAGAGCTCCTGACCTCTTCAGTTTGGTTTTTGGAGGAATCTTCTCCTGAGAACTTGAGAGTCCTCCTGGTGGGAGGTCGTTTGGTTTTTTCGTCGTATGGGATTCCATCTCGGTGTCTTGTGGTGGAACGTGAGTTTGGTTTCGTTCCAACCTGCTGACTACATTTGTCAATATTTCAATAGCTTCCCTCATTAAGGTCATTTGGGGGTCGGTAGCTTCAATTTGGCCCCGTCTTCTTCCAGCATTTTATGGATTACTGGTTTGTTCGGGATGAGTGTGAGATTGACTTTTAGATACTGAAAAATCGTCCATAGCAATGTTTCTTCACGGATTTTGTGGAGATATAGGGCTACTTTTTACAACCTGGGTTTCTTTCTAGTGCCAAACTGTTGACGTCCAAAAATTGTATGAACAAGATTCAAGTCAACTTAAAGTGTAGATGATGATTTTTATTGATAAATACTTGCAAATTATGATCATAACTACAAGTGTTCACCATTTTTCTTAAAGAGATATTTGAAATATGAAATGTAGAAGTATTTTTCACATAAAGCGTTGTTCGCCCTGCTTCTTCCTCTTTCCCTCCTTCCTTTTATAGGAAAGGATCCACATGCATCCTTCATTTTCCCATCTTGTCAGCTACAGTACCGAGCTGAGAAAGTACGCTACTAACACGTTTGGATTGATTAAAGAGCTCGGCTTGTCAGGTCATCATGAGTTAACCTTACATGTGGTTCCCAACAATTAATGAGTTACTTAGAGGAAGGAAGTTAAATCATATTATTGATGTCATTGGTAGGCTCTGATGTAAGGTTTTCTAAATGTCACCTGTTAATTGACTGTTTGTACAACGTGTAAGGAACCTTTTAATCATTATATTCACTCAAATCTTAGTAATGAAGTAATTCGAACTGATCTCATGAATCCGATCTCATAATAGCATGAGCTTGGTGTGTGTATCATACTGTTCTCAACGACCTCATAGGTCGGATGCCAACAGAAATTATTACGGATGTCAAATGAAGTCGAAATATTGCATTCTTAATATCATTTTAAAGTGCTCATGGCCTAATTTTCTACGTCGTCAATAGCGTGCAAAATGGTCAATCGTAGCAAATGTTATGGCTTGTCAAAGTTGACCGTTTCAAATTAATATTTTGAGAATTTCGATAACATGCCAGTTTAAAAATTCTTCAACGTTCGTACGCTAGCCGAATCCACAAATCGCATATTTCATCTCGAAACTCGTGTCTAGAACTATATTATATACATATTGAATGGTCCAAACAAACATAGTAAACAGTTAAAAATACGTCAAATGTGCTTCTTAAAAAGAAACATCTAATTTGTCTTTGCTTTAAAAATTTTCAATTATTTCATTAACATTGATTATTTTCGCGCAAAAAAATTCTTAATATAGTTCACATCATTTTATTAGAAAATTTTACATGAAGTTTGACACAAAAAAAAAAATTCGAAATTTTTCATCCAAAAAAGATGTAAATTCACATTGACTATATTTGTTTTATATAAATTTTCGAATGTAAATTTCTCATAACTTTTTTGAAAGTTTAATTGTACCTCATAACTCAATATTACTACATCCGCCACTATTCGGCACAATAGAAATAAATTTAATGTCACTAGTGTTTTAACACCAATAGTTCTAAGTAGTACTTTTCTTTAATTCAACGCATATCAAATAATTTTATTTGGAAATAAAGAAAATATTTAGATTATTTGTATAAGTCAGAAACATTATTTTTATTTCAAATGATGATTAATTTCATGTTTGAGATTCACGACAATTACAAAAAGATATATATTTACGCTAGTGCACCAATAAAACAACAATGTAAAACTATTGTGAAAATATTTTTATTACAAAAATAGTGTATTACCTTTCTCGTGATATGTAATATACGAGATTAGTCAATTTGTTGTATGTAACATATTGTGTTATATTTTAATGAAATCTGTAACAGTTTCATTATTTGTGTATTTATGAGTTTCTTATGTAAATCAATTAGGATCCATTGCACTTGTACTTGGAATGAACATATCATAATCAAGAAGAGAAACTTATGAGCCAAATATTAATAAAGACGTAGGCATATTCATAGTCGAACCTTGCAGTAAACAATCTCCGGTTTTTGTGTGGCTTTATGTTCTTTATCTGCATGTATCTTCAAGATTTAAATCTCCATCATGATCCCACTTACCCTATTTTCATCCCTAGGCCAAGCCCATATCGAAACCTAGTGCTAATTGTTAAGGTCAAGGAATTTTACTTTTGTTGGAAAATTGGGGACTTCACTATATAAAAAAAAAAAATACGAAAGAAAAGCAGAACTTAAGAAAGAAGCCTCTAATGATGGCAATGCAGTTGTAGTTACTAATTAGGCCAATCCTAATGAAGTTTATTCTGCTACAGCTTACTAGTCTGTTGGTTATTGGATTTAATCTTCACAAGAGGAAATTAATTTTCCTTTGAAAATTGAACCCAAGTGAATAATGAATCTTAGATCACCTTGAAATCATTTGATTTTTTTCTTCACATATAAAGGTGAGATGATCACCTTGAAGTAGCTTTGAACGGCCTAGTCAAGTACTTCCTCCCTTATATCTTCTCATTTGTTCTATTTAGGTGTCTCCCTTTTGGAAAATATGAAAATGTGGTTAATCCTAAAACTTGAGAAATGTGCCCACAAATGGCATATTTATAATACTCGATTAGGGTTTCACAATTGCACAATTTCCTTGGACTTCATTGTAGTGGACTAATTAAATTACACACCTTTATTAGAGCCAAGAGAGGTACCTAACCGTATTCACAAGACTCAAACTCCAAATGATGTTTCTAATTGGGTCAACTCTTGACCAATTGAGATACATCTATAAATCCCCACTTATTCTACCAACAAACCGAAATTGCACTCTCGAGTCAAGTGATAGTTATGGAAACAAATAATGATCTGATAACAATATCCTCTAATTATCGTTCCACAAGTCAACCCCCGTTTAATAGTTAATATGTTGAAATTGGCAAAATGACTATTTTCCCCTTCAACATGTACTACCCTGTAAGTCCTATTTTTATAAGGCAATTCGTTGTGATCGAATCACAACATATATATGATCTCTAACTATTTTGGCCCAATTTTCAAAGCACCAAGATCAATCTTCTAATTAAGACTCCACTAATTTATATCTCAAAGAACTTGAACTAGCCATAAAATGTACATTACTCGCTCAGGACTTACGTGACATGTATTATAATCGAGTAGGTCTCATTCTGAATGATCACAAATAAGTCGTCTACGTGGTCTCGTTCAATGTGCATCAAAAGCTCATTATTAATCTTATTTCCAAATCTAGAAAAATCTCAATATGAAAATGCAATCTTATCAACATAAAGCGTTCAACTTTATGTACCGATTGTGAATGACATATTTTGATCACATCACTATACCAAAATCATCGAGCATACAATTTGTGACATCCTATATGATCATGGAACTTTAGATAATTGTTTCAAATTGTAACATGTGAATAATCGAACGTTAATTCATAATGTCATTTTACAAAATACTACTTGAATGGGCATCAAACTAACAATCTCCCATGTGCCTTTTTAGAGTACAATGGGACGAATCAAGAATATACATCCTCTCAATATGCCCATCAAAAACCTTCGCTGGTAAGCTCTTGGTGAACAAATCTATGAGATTATTTACTAATGCAATCTTGCTAATCGTTAGTCTCTTCGACGAACAATCTCTCTTATATGGTGACATTTCCTCTCAATGTGCTTTCCACATTGATGACTCTTTGGTTCTTTAGCATTGACAACCACTCTACTATTATTACAATAAAGTTATGGGTTCCATTGCAAAATGTACCACATCAAGGTCCAAAAGAAACTTCTTGAACCATACAGTTTCTTTATCAGCTTCATAAGAGGCTACATATTATGTCTCCATGGTGGAATCAGCAATACAAGATTGGTTGATACTCCTCCATACCACGGCTCTACCTCTTAGTGTAATATACTGAACTCGACGTAGACTTCCAAGAGTCACGATCGGATTGAAAATCGGAATCAATATATCCAATAGGATTCAGATCATGTCCTGAATAGACAAGCATATAATCTCTCATTCTCCTAAAGTACTTGAGTATATTCTTCACTGCTTTCCAATGTTATGATCCTGGATTAAACTGATAACAATTAACAATGCCCACAACATGTCTTCGGTCTAATTGCAAAGCATAGCATACATGAGGCTTCCCACGATCGAAGCATTATGAAACTTCATGTAATCTATCTCCATTGGAACCTTGGGAGAATGTTCCTTAGATAAATGAGTTACTTGTCTAAAAGGAAGTTGATTCCATTTTTCATTACGAATCTAGATAATATTTTGTCAATATATGAAGTTTAGGATAATGCTTTCCATTTGTTTTTCCTATATCGTAAGATACAAATTCCAAAAACATAACTAGATTCTCCCGAATTCTTTATATCAAACTGTTGTGACAACCTTTTTTTTACGAATGACAATGTCCCTATATCATTTCCAATGAGATGAATGTTATCCACATAAAGAATCAGAAAAAAATACTTTCTTCCCTTGCATATGCTTGTATACACAAAGTTTATGCAGATTTTGGTCAAACCATAGGTCTTAATGTTTTAATCAAATCTTACATTCCAAGATCTAGACGTTTTCTTAAGTTCATAAATGGACCTCTGCAACTTGCAAGCTTTCCTTTCATGGCCTTCTTTCATGAATCTCCTAGGTTACATCATGTAGAGGGTCTCGTCAAGAAATTCATTTAAAATTGTTGTCTTACATCCATTTGCCAAACCACACAATCATAATGAGTGACAATGGATAAAAGGATTCAAATAGATTTAAGCATGGCAATCGGTGAGAAGGTTTCGTCATAGTCGATACCTTCTCTTTGGGTAAAACCCTTGCCCCTAGCCTTGCTTTGAAGGTTTTCACCTTCCCATCTATACTACTTTTCCTTTAATAGACTCACTTGCACCCTATAGGTTTGACCCCATTAGGTGCATCCACAAGATCCTGAACCTTGTTGGAATACATAGATTCAATCCATGATTTAAAGTCTACATGTTTCATCGCTTCTTTAAACGAAGTTTGATCTTTTTCTTGATCAGTAGAGATCGTTTGATAGGACTCTCCATAAAGCAGGTACCTAAAAGGTGGTCTCACAACCCTCTCGCTAGGAGTAATGATTGAAGGTCCCTGATCATCCTGTATAATGAAAGGTCCTTCATCTCCTCCCATTGCTTGGTATTGTCCTTGGTTAGGACTAACCTGCTCATTATCCCCTTCGTGAAAGGCATGTGAAGATGCAACAATGTGTGCCTCATTCTATATCCATGAGGTTTAGTGGGCATTACTAGCTTACTTACCTTGTTAGCAATCATTGGTTACATAGGAGGTTCCAATTCATTACTATTTGATTCTATGTAGAAATCTGGAACTAGGTTGTTTGAGCCGTGTTCTAACACCTCTTCCGATAGAATCTTACTAGTTGATTTGTATTCTTCTATATACTTGTCCTCTAAAAAGATTGTCTTCGTACTAACAAATACCTTCTTATCTAGAAGACTATAGAAGTGATAACATCTTGTTCCTTTTGGATATCCTACAAAGAGAAAAACCTCTTATCTTGATTCCATCTTACCTGTCTTTCCTTCTATACATGTGTCGAACACCCCCCATATCCAAATGTGGTACAAATTAGGCTTTCGCCCATTTCACAATTCAAGAGGCGTCTTAGGAAGTGACTTGATGGTACTAAATTCAAGATGTAAATGACAGTTTGTAGTGCATATCCCCAAAAGGAAATAGGCAATGAGGAATAACTTATCATTGATCTTACCAATTCTTAAAGAGTTTATTTTCCTCTTTCCTAGACATCATTCTGGTGGAGATTCCTTGATGAACTCAGTTGGGACAATATTTCATTATCCGATAAGTAGACCTTAAACTTTTAGGATAGATATTTGCCACCTCGATAGAATCGAAGGGCCTTGATACTCTTACCCTAATTGTTTCTCAACCTCTGTCTGAAACTCCTTAAATTTCTCCAAAACTTCGAATTTGTGAGACTATATGAATTCAAATCTAGATTAGTCATCTATGAAGGTGATGAAGTACTTAAATCCTCTTTTAGCCTCGAAAACTAATAGGACCACAAACATCGAAGTGTACCAATTCCAAAACTTCTTTAGCTCTTAGTCTTTTAGCCTTAAAAAGACTTTTTGTCATCTTTCCTTCTATACAAGATTCACAAGTTGATATAAATTCCACCTCTAACTCATTTAAAGGTCCATCCTTCACCAATTTTTGAATTCTATTTAGATTAAAATTACCCAGCCTAAGATGCCATAAGAGAGTTTCATTAGTACTAGATAACCTCTTTCTTTTTCTAGTAATAGTAGTGTTATATATACAGCCAACAACATATAAAATGTGCAACGAAAACCAAGTTTCATGTAAGTTCGAGAACATAATAACAGTCATCTAAAATTAAATGTCTACGATTTTCAAAATATAAAGTAAATGTGCCAACAACTTGGTAGACACTAATGCTCCCATACCAACTCCCTTTCATTGAGGTGCTTGGTTTCCTAGAACCCTTGCAAAGAATTGTAAACATGATTAGTGGCTCTAGAATCTAATATCCAAGTGTTATTATAATCAACGACTAAGAATGACTCAATGAATAGGGCATTGTCTTTACCTTGCTTCATCTTAGCTAGGTGTTTGAGCAATTTCTCTTCCAATGACCCTTTTGTCCACAAGTAAAACACTTCCCCTTTGATTTTTCATCAGCGATAGTTTTTTCTCTTTTGACTTTCTATCAATATTTTGTTTTGCCTCTTCCTCTTATTTCTTTCCTTGCTACCAGAAGACTTAGGATGAGAGGGTTCAGTTGTCACAATCAAAGCATTTTCAATTCTAGCCTTTATAACAATTTCAGCGTTTTGGAGCACTTTCATTAATTTTGTCACAGACATGTCCATCTTGTGTATATTACAATCAACTATAAACTATGAGACCATCTCGGGAGGAGTCTCAAGAACCATGTCAATATGAGTCTTGGAATCAATGTCAACTCCTAAAACCTCCACAACATTGAAGTGACCAATTACGGTTAACATATGGTCCCTTATAAATGTGTACAAAATTGCCTTGATGGAAGCTTGCCTAGCCTGTCGACTTTGAAGTACAAACATCTCTGGAAGACTTCCCATTATGTCAAAAGCTGTTTTCATGTTCTGATGTTTTCATTGTAGTACATTTGACATGGATGCCAAAATGTAGCAACGAGCCATCTCATCAAAATGATGCCACTTTTCATATGCAGTCTTTTGAAATTCCATGAAATCAAAGGCATTTTTTTTTCAGCGGCAAGAACAATGTTAAATTCGTTTTCCAATCAACGTAGTTTTCTTCCACGATTTTTGTTAAGTATCACTGATAATGAATTAAAATATATTTTTATGTATAATTAATGATTCGCATATTAGTAAAATGAACAATAATATTTGTATGATGCATGTCTATGAGTATGGAAATATAGACCCAAAACTATACTTTCAATCAAAAACTTTAAACCCTTACAACTTTTAATATGCCCTCTATAGGAGGTCAATGTAGTTTCCGGCAATGTCCCTCTCACTCATTTTATTGAACTTGGTATCTCATGCCACAATAAAAAATGAGGATTGATTATTATTTGACCTACCGTCAATAATTTTGTTGGAACCTTTTATAAGAATTCTATCAAAAACTTCATATATAAGTGTAATAACCACGACCTATAATTTTAAAATATCAAAAATATATGAGATGTTCTCTATAGGATAATCACCCCATTAATATATTTTAAAAACATTATTTCACAAGATCCAATTTTAGTTAATCTAAAATAACAATCTTCCTATAGGGAGATCGATGTAATTTGATTCTAGACATAAGTATTATAATAACAAATTGGATAACGGAGGAGGTTTATACATTCCTATTAGCTCTCTCCCACTTATTATTTTGAACAGTTGGGTTTTCATTTAATAATTAATCGATCAAATATAAACAATTATAATGGCGCTGAATTATTAAATATAATTTTTTTAACCACTTCTAATTAATTTAGAGTGATAAAAAATTATGCAATACCAATGCATGTGATTTTAGTGCACCGGAGGGTGTTTCATTTAATTTACATGACATGTGATAATTATACATTCTTTCATCAAAATAAAGCGATAAAAACAATAATTAAATGAATTATAATCACTTATGACTCATCCTATTACAACAAGAATTAAAGCATTTCATTGGGCCACATTCCGATCCAATTCTTCAATTTCCTTATAGTCCAACCCATGTAATATCCAAAATATGGTTCAATTTAATTTTCGAGTCCCAATTTTTAAAACAAAAGCCCTAATCCAACAAGATTGGCCCAATTCTTAAAAAAAAGTCCAAAACTTTAAATTGAATCCTAACTTGGTAAACCCTAACCCCACCATCAAGGAACCAACCCACCACTTTTCCGGCGACGACAAGGTAACCCCAAAAGGAGCCGTCGTTGCCCTAAGAAGAAGCCGTTGCGACTGCTACTACCGAGCAGCAGCTGAAAATGTTGTTACTACAACCAATAACAGTAGCTGCCAAGGCTTCCTGTCGTAGTGGCTGCCGCCACCACTTGGTGATTCCACCATGGTTTTGCCTCCTTTTGTCCTATTTCTCTTTTCTTCCATATTTTCAACCAACACCTCCATAACTATGAGGTTTTCATCTCCAAAACACCAAGTCTCTAAAGAAAAAACAGCAACATAAGAAATATTTGGAGCTCAAAAAACCCATCATTTTCTATTAATACACACAAGTTTAAAAATATGAAAATGCATATATAAAACCATAGTTCCTTATGGCTTATAATTTCCTTAGAGAAAAGTCCAATAAATGAAATAAATTACAATAATGGAAAGCAAAAATTTTAGGGCCAAAAAGTGATTATGTGTAAACATCTATTTTAAACGTATAAAGCAATAAACATGTCAAATCAAATAACCTAACACCACCCATACTAAAAATATATTTTATACTAGGATTTAATACTTAATCTTACTCAAGGCTCTTAATTGAAGATGGTACTGAGCTAAAGTCAGCAGATAATAAACATGAGCGGGTCGTGCAGTTTTTTCAAAATCTTTTATCGGTTTCACCTATCTCCATTGACGATAATGGTCTTGAACTCTTGACGCCAGTCATTGCCGAGGAGGAAAACAGGGCTCAATGCAAACCACCTATTTTGGAGGAGGTAAAAGCTGCTCTTTGGTCTATTCCCAAAGACAGCAGCCCGGGACCTAATGGCTTTAGAGTGAGCTTTTTCATTTCTGCCTGGGAAATTATCCAGTTCGATCTCCTTGCTGTGGCCCTAGAATTCTTTGGGGACTGTCCTCTAAATTGTGCTTTGAGGGCAACTAATATTGTCCTAATCCCTAAGGTGGAATCCCTTAATAGTTTCGCAAAATTCAGGCCTATTAGTCTCTGCCCGGTAGTGGATAAGATACTATCCAAAATTATGGTTACTCGGATGGCTCATTTGCTCGAAAAATTAATTTCTCGAGAACAGTCAGCTTTTATTCAGGGCAGGAGTATTTTTTATAATATATCGATTGCTCAGGAGATGATGCATAGTCTTCACAAAAAGGTGAGGGGTGGAAACATTTTATTGAAGATAAATATGGCCAAAGCATATGATAGAGTAAACTGGTGATTCCTTCTGGAGAGCTTAAGAAAACTGGGATTTTTAGACCAATGGAGAAGTTTTATCTTTAATTTCATTTCCTCTCCATACTACTCAATCATGCTTAATGTCAAGACACGAGGTTTTTTCAAGCCATCGAGAGGACTACGCCAAGGAGATCCATTGTCACCATATTTGTTTATACTTGCACAAGAACTCTTATCAAGAATGATCAATCAGGTATATGAAAGCAATCAAATTCAACCTTTTCATTCTAGTGGAATTGTGGTTAGTCATTTATTTTATGCCGATGATTTACTTATTTTCTCCAATGGAAGAAAACAGTCGATTGTCAAGCTCCTTGATATTATAAAAAAGTATGAATTGATGTCGGGTCAACTGGTGAGTCCTATGAAATCCTCTATGTTTTTTTCCAAACACACCACGACTTCACGTAAAAGAAAACTATTGGTTGTTTCGGGATTTAAAGAAGTTGTTTTACCTTGTATTATCTTGGCGTCCCTCTCTATACTGGAAGATTATTGAAGTGTATGTTTGAACCAATGATGGAAAAAATCCAGAAAAAATTGGCTGGCTGGAAGGGTCGACTACTCTCTTTTTGAGGAAAAATCACCTTGATCAAACATGTGCTTAGCAGCATGCCAATTCATATCTTATCGGTCATGAATCAGCCAAAAGGAATTCGCAACGAGCTAAACCATATTTTTTCATCTTTTCTCTGGAATGCAACTGATGGGTCTAAGAAATGAAAATGGGTCTCCTGGAGAAAAATCTGCTACCCAGTGGAAGAGGGTGGTTTGGGGATTCGGGATTTTGGCGAAGTGCAACGAGCTTTATTTATGAGATTTTCATGAAAGCTGCTGGGTGGGAAATCCTTTTGGGCAGAATTTTTTCGAGCTAAATACATGAAAAATAAACATGTTGCGTTACTGAAAATTTCTCCCACGCAATCTCGTTTCTGGAAGGGGGTGATCTCGGAGTTACGTATTGTGTTGCAAAACTCATTCTGCCATGTTCGGGATGGATCATCAAATTTCTGGTTTGACAATTGGACTGGTACCCAAAGCTTGGCTGAGACAGGTTTGGAACTAAAGGAACCACGATTACAAATTAAGGATCTTTTGACGACCAATGGAAAATGGAATGGAAGTCGGCTTAGGGAGGGAATGGATGAAAATTAAGCTTGGGCGATTGAATTTGTGCATATAAAATTACAAGAAAAAAGTGATCATTATGTCTGGAAGCCCAGTAAGGATCGTTCTTTTCCACTAAATCGGCTTGGGAATTGATTCGAAAAAAGGGAGTAACATGTCCATGGAAAAGATGGATGTGGAACCGTCATGTACCTCAAAGAATCTCGTTTGTATCTTGGAGAGTTCTTCTAAACTGCTTACCAGTTGATGAGGTGTTCCAATATATTGGGATCCCACTTGTTTCTAAATGTGAATGTAGTGTTAATCCCTCGATGGAAAACATCGACCACGTGCTATGCAATGGGGAAGTGGCAAAAAAAATTTGGTCTTACTTTATAGCCCATTTCCAGCTATCACTTCCCAATGTAACTACTTGGAAATGAATGATGAATTTATGGTGGAAACATGTCTCGAGCTCTTCATAGGCAGGAGTTCTTCGCGGCATCTCACCACTTACTATCATATGGGAATTATGGAAAATCAGAAGTGAAGCTCGAATGGGGAGACACCCCTTCTTATGGCAGAAAACTGTTTGGCAGATCAAATCATTTTTATCCCAAGTTGCTGGTCTGATTACCAAGGTCAGTAAAATCTCAGGTCGTGATCTCTATTATTTGTACTCCTTAAATTGTCCTATAAATGACGTTAAGCAAAGAAATGTGCAACTGATCAGCTGGAAGAAACCAGTGGGTGAACAGCAAAAATTAAATGTTGATGGCGCATCTAAAGGAAATCTAGGTCCAGCTGGTGGAGGAGTTATACGTGACAGCAAGGGAAGATGTTGGGCTGGTTTTTCTCTACACTACGGCTCCTGCACAAATATGGTGGCTGAAACCCATACCCTTCTTGATGGACTACGTATGTGTAGGGACCTAGGAATTAGGAATATCATCGCTGAAACCGACTCTAATATCCTGGTACAATGGCTAAATAAAGGAACATGTTCTTTATGGTGGCTTTGGGAGTTTTGGGAAGAAATCTTGGAGCTAATCCGACTGCTAAATGCTCAGGTCCATCACATGTTTCGAGAGGCCAACATAGCGGCTGATCTCCTTGCAAAAAATGGTAGCGGTGGTTCGTCTATGAACCTATCTTTCGGCGAAGAGTTTCCGACATTTCTTAGAGGAATTTTGCATACGGATAGTTGGGAATTACCCTACCTTAGATGTTGAATTGTATTATTTTAAATGCCTTTTTGTAATCTCGATTTTCCTCTACCACATGTGAGGTTTTATTAAAAAAAAAAAGGATCGACAAGATTTCAAGTTTAAAAAAAATGGCCTAACTAAGTGCTTCGTCCCCTATATCTTCTTCCTTTTGGAAAATATGAAAATGTGGTTAACCCTAAAATTTGAGAAGTGTAGGCTACAAAGGGTATATTTATAATGTTCAATTAGGGTTTCATAATTGCAAAATTCTTTGGACTTTATTAAAGTAGATCAATTAAGTCACATACATGTATTAAAGCCAACAGTGGACCTAACGGGACACACAAAACTCAAGCTCCAATCGATGTTTTTAATTAGGTTAACTCTTGAGCAATTGAGATACATCTATTAATTCCAGTTTATTCTACCCAGAAATCGAAATTGCACTTTCGAGTTATGAAAATAAATTATGATCTGATAATAATATCATCCAATTATCATTCCACAAGTCAACCCTCGTTTGATTGTCAATATGTTGAAACCAGCAAAATGACCGTTTTGCCCTTCAACATGTATTACCCTCATTGTAATCAAATCACAACATAAAGTCCAACGATCTCATCGTCTAACTAGTGAGCTCAGGTTCAATTGTCTATAGAAATGGCCCATCCATATTAGACATGGGTTGAGACACGTGTTGTGAAACTAACCGGGTTGGTACACTCGTAGATACCACTCCTTTGAAATCAAGCCAATTTAAATAGGAAAGATAATGAACAAAATGAAAATAACAAAAACCACAAGAACAAAAGATTTAAGTAGAAACCCAACTAGGAAAAACCATGAGTAAAGGTGGAGAATTTATTATATCAAAAGTAAGAAATACAAGGGATCTCCTTGGATCTAACTAATAGTTGGACAATTTTTCAATCTAAGTATGTATTGTACACAGCATATTTATAATTAAAGAATTCTTAACACACTAGGAGAATGTAATACAAATAAGAGTCTAACACAATGTGAATTCCTATTACAATAGGTAATACCAATAATGAAATATTTGAGTTGAAATATGAGTCCAAAATACTACTTCGACTCATTGTAGTCTTCTACTCCTTCAAGACTTCTTCAAATCAAATAACCAATTTCAAATATACCTCCAAAACAAAAATCAAGTCACCCAAAAATTTTAAAAAATTTCCACCTTGATGCGAATTCAATTGCAATGATTGAAGCTTCAAAAATTCTCTAATTAGAGACGAATTTTACAGCAAGAAATTACCTTGGACACCAAAATTGCTTGAATTACCACGAACAACAAAATAATCAAATTCACAACCAACTTTATATGAGTTAACAAATTTGATAGAATTATCACCACGAGCAACAAGATTATAATTAACTCCTTACGTTGCTTGTCCTCTAGCTTCCAAGCAAAATCTGCCGCAACAAAAATCTAGTGTTGTGATCCAAAAGCAGAATATCAAATTTCATACTTGACATCTCGAAATAGTCAAACATCGTATGAAACTAAACTAACTCTTCTAGGAATTACCGAACCTTGGCTCCGATATCACTCGTTGTCAAACTAATCGAGTAGGTCCGCCCGCAGATACCACTTGCTAGAAATTAAGTCAATTTAAAGACGAGATAATGAACAAGATGAAAATAACAATTACAAAAACACAAGATTTAAATGAAAATTCAACTGGAAAAAATCATGGGTAGGGGCAGAGAATTCGTTATATCAAAAGTATGGAGTACAAGGGATCTCTTTGGATCAAACTAATAAGTTGGACAATTTTTCAAATATGTATTGTACACCACATATTTATACCTAAAAAATTACAATAGGAGAATATACTACAAATAAGAGTTTAATACAAGGTGAAATCCTATTATACTAGGTAATACCAATAACTAAGTATATGAGTTGAAGCAGGAGTCCAAAATATTGTTTTAACTCCTTTTAACCTTCTACTTCTTCACAAAACTTCTCCAAATCAAACAACCAACTTCAAATGTACATCCAAAATAATATTCGGGTCACACCAACAATTCTAACAACACGAGTAATCTTACGTAGTTTTATTGGTGTTTAGTATCAATATAGGTAACAATAATTCTTGAATTGTGATTTTGTTTTTAAAATAAAAAAAAAATACATAGCATCCGCGGGTAATACATAACACATTATTCATGGGACGTTTACAAGTTGAGTCGCCTCGAGCCTAAGTGTTCTTTCAAGAAATCAAAGGCCATATTTTCTTTAGCCATTAAAGATTGTAGCTGGGAAAAAGCATTGGAATGTAATGAACAACTGTTTCCACTAAGTTTCATTCTTCCAAATGAAGCAATTTAAATGACAGAAATCAAATGTCAAAAGTAACACACAAACCCTTAAACAAATCCAAGTATTAGCAGCTCTTGTTCGTGCAAATGCGCTTCTTTTCAGAGTGGAACAAACTATTTTTCATAAAGAGAAGAAAATAGAGCAAAAATGGAATCGTGAATTGTTGAAATGTTGGTATTACAATATATTTACAATTTACTATTGAATAAAGGTGCATAGAAATAACAATAATTTTTTTTTCTTTTTACATTATTTTGGTAATGTCGAACCCACCGAACATCATGTGACCCCAAAAAATGAACCAACAGAATCCCTATCTCATCCCCTCCACGTGGACATCACCCGCACATTGAACACCCTGTTAGGAGATAAACGTCGCCGATCAAGAAAAAGGTCTGACGACCGTTTGCACTCCGACGATCAAGTAAACGGTAGGACAAAAGAAAAAAATAAGTGCACGAGACGTAAGAGGAGAAGAGGATAAGGTTAAAGAACATACCTTGGAATGAAATGAATCATATATATATATATCAGAAATGTAAATGGGCCAAGTGGGCCTTGTAAAATGGGTCCAAGTCCAAGCCCAATAGGAGGTAATTTATAAGTATAACAATAGTCACCCAAGTCTAGGTCGTACATTTATATGCGGGACGGACTTTTAAATATAAATAGTCGGATTCTCTTTGTCGAGTGTATGTCACGTAATTTATAGGTATAACAATAGTCCCCCAAGTCTGAGTCGTACATTTATGTGCTGGTCGGACTTTGAAATATAAGTTGTCAAATAGACGAGGTCTTACAGATTGCCTCAGAAATATGAGTGCTCCAATAAGCGAGAACTTGCAAAGTGCCTCGAAAAATATGCATTGATCCCAAATATGTGAGGACTTACGAATTGCCTCGAGAACATAAACTGCTCCAATAAATGAGGACTTATGAATTGCCTCGAAAATATGCATCGATCCCAAATAGGTGAGGGCTTACGAATTGCCTCGAGAATATAAATCGCTCCAATAAATGAAGACTTACGAACTGCCTCGAAAAATACATGTGTGAGCCTGAATAAGCGAGGACTTAGGAATTGCATCAAAAGATAGACGATGCATATAATTTGTCGAAATATCGACAGCATCTCCTCTATAATATGGACTAAACTCTGTAATACAACATAATATCTCCGCCGCACATATATAAAATAAATCGGGATCCATTTGCCACTCAAATTACTGATTATGATAAAGTGAATAATGATATATCACCTTTTTCCAAGATATAATATATGCAGAAAGTCTATCATGTATCATAACAGGTCATATACTTGCACAACTTAATGTAATAGTAGTGCTATGTGAAGCAAGTAACATGTTGATAACGTAGATAACGTGACATACGTACTAGTTGTAATGAAAATATCATCATAACATGCTAGCATTAATAATTAATGATACTAAGAAGCAGTAATAATGTAATGATATTAAGATATTAGTATCACAATAGTCCCATGAGTCTGAGTCGTACATTCATGTGCGAGTTGGACTTGGAAAATAAGCTACTGTGATGAAACTGATGTAGAGACGAGCCTAAATATATAAGCTGATGTGATAAGCTGATGTAAGATAATGTAATTGTTGAAGAGGGCGAACCATATTGAAGCGATTGAAGCATGTGATGAGCTTGAATAAAGCGAGACAAGACCCTTGCTGAAGAGGACGAGCCGTATTGAAGAACTGAAGCCTGTGATGAGGCTGAATAAAGTGAGACTAGACCCTTGCTGAAGAAGGCTAGCTATATTGAAGCAGCTGAAGCCTGTGATGAGGCTAAATAAAGCGAGGCAAGGTCCTTAGTGAAGAGGACGAGCCATATTGAAGCAACTAAAGCGAGTGATGAGGCTGAATAAATTAAGGCGAGACCTTTGCTGAAGAGTGCGAGCCATATTAAAGCAATTGAAGTCTGTGATGAGGCTGAATAAAGCGAGGTGAGACCCTTGCTGAAGAAGGCGAGCTATATTGAAGAAACCTAAGCCTATGATGAGGCTGAATAAAGCGAGGCAAGGCCCTTGCTGAAGAGGTCGAGCCATATTGAAGCAATGAAGCCTATGATGAAGCTGATTAAAGAGAGATGCAACCCTTATTGAAGAGGGCGAGCCATATGAAGCAGCTGAAGCCTGTGATGAGGCTTAGTAAAGCGAAACGAGGCCCTTGCCAAAGAAGACAAGCCATAATGAAGCAATGAAGCATATGATGAGGTTGAATAAAGCGAGACGCATCCCTTATTGAAGAGGGCGAGCCATATTTAAGCAACTGAAGTTACACTACTCCGACTTATTTCCGAAGCTAGGCCCTTGCTCAATAAAGTGAGGCGATGTTCTAATGTAAGTAGTAGAGGCAATGCTTTGAGTGTTAGTAGCAGAGGTAATGCTCTCAATGTTAGTAGCAGAGGTGATACTCTAATGTAAGTAGTAGAGGCGATGTTCACTTATGGGCTCGCCATAATAAATCTGAATGTAACATATGGGCTCGCTGTAAAAAATTTGAATATAACGTAAGAGCTTGTCATACTTAACGTAAC
>CAIGRP010082196.1:0-13317 GCA_903798385.1 Fraxinus cuspidata | reverse complement strand
CTTCTTCTTCCTTCTTCTTCTCCGCGGCTCCGTCGGTCCGCCTGTTTCTTCCGGCTGAAGTAGTGAACCTGGCAGACCCAGCACGGGCGGCCGCGGGGCTGGCCAGGTGCTGGGTCCGCCCCTGTTCTCCACCATTGTCACTACGGGGAACCTGAATTTGTGCATTACACTGTATTTTAACCACTTTACGAAACTTTTGAAATAATGAGTCACTTCTCATTTGGACGTTATCAATTACAACCACGTCATCCTGGTACAATCATCAATAAAAGTAACACACCAACGTGAACTTCCAACAAATGCTGTTTTTATGTTTTGCAACCCCATTTTGTTAAGGTGTATTGGAACAATAGTTTGATGAATAATTCCGGTGTGCTTCCAAATACTGCTGAACTTGCAACATCTGGTATTTGGAACCTGAACTTGTGCATTATACTGTATTAAAACCACTTATGAAACTTTTGAAATAATGAGTCACTTCTCATTTGGACATTATCAAGTACAACCAGGTCATCCTGGTACATTCATCAATAAAAGTAATATACTAACGTGACCCGCCTAAAGTAGTCACTTTAGATGAACCCCAGATATCAGAATGTATAACCCTAAAAGGTGTGGACTTTTACTCAAACATAACGAAAAGGAAGTTTGATGGCTCTTTTTCAGTTCACACATCACGTCGAAAACTAGAAACATCAAATTTTACAAATAAACTAAAAAACAATTTTTTTAGATAACCAAAAGAAGCATGTCCTAGATGTAGATGCCATAGCCAAATCTCATGTTTCTTCTTCACCCCCTTAGAGCAATTCACTGTCTAAGGCTTGTCGTAACCCATATGAAGTCATTGGCAACAACTCCAAGTAATATAACTTTCCCATTTTAATACCATAACCAATCGTTTGCCTTGTTTGGATGTCCTTAAAACACACAAAATTTAAGCTAAAAAATTATGACACATGATAAAGCAGTGGTTATTTGAGAAATCGACAACAGATATAGTCAGACGGAACAACTAAAACAGAATCTAAACTCAAAGTATTAGTGAGAGTCAGAGATCCATCCCCAATAACATGGGGTTGAAGTACCATTAGCAGTTGATACAAATTTTTGCAAGGATGGAGACCTGTCTAGGCTCAAATGTCATATGATCTTTAGCACCAGAATCAATTATCCATACACAATTAGAAACAAGTGTAGAAAAACTTAAATCATTACCACCATTATTTGCAGCTATGACCACTGTCGAGGCCTTTTCAATGACATCATATTCTGGCTTTGCTTCATCGACTGCTACGGTGGAGGTATTCTTGAAATTCTTCTTCTTGGAGCACGACTATGATCCTACCATTCAGGATATCCTACAAGTTCGAAACAACGACTTTTGGTATGTCCAATTTGATTGCAATGGGTGCATTTGTAGGTGGTCTTGTCGGAACCAATTATGGTCTTAGAATGATTGGACACAGTTCTATCCTGCCAATTTTGAGTAGAACGGTTTCGAGTCACTGTGGCGGAAGCTTCTGAATTTCTGGAGTCTCCTAAAGTTGATTGACGGACTGCCAAAGAGTAACATTCTTCTAAATTTGGAAGAGTTTCGTTCGGGTTTCAATTTTGAACTTCAATAAAATTTAAGGACCATAGAGGGAAAGAAGTGCGCCCCTACCTTCTTCACAAACCACTGATTTTACTACATTGATCTAGACGAACAAATCACCTCTCGGTCTCATTGCCACCCGCAGGTCAATTTAGCGTTTATTTGGGAAAACTAAAAAAAAAGTTAATATCAAAATTAACAACCAATTTTAACTATACATTTCATAGGATTCACAACTTTTATCAACTTTTCAACCATACATTTCATTAACATTATCAAACTCCGCCAATTTTTTTATTAAAAGCTTTATCAAACAACTACTTGATCATTGGCCAAATAATCAAATTATTAAACACAATGGTAAAAACGATACTCAAAATTAAATAATAATTCAACACTTACTAATTGAAATGAAGGATTCAGACTAAGTTTCATCTTAAATAACTACGAGTTTAATTGAACAACATCGACAGCTCAATTGTTAGTCGATGTCAATGTTTAGCGAGTAGATGTCAAAATTGGAGGAGATGCCAATTGTGGCTAAAGAAGTAACCAATTATGTTGTACTGTTTAACTTTTAAGACTAAATGGATCACAATAATACTTTCATGATCAATTTGAAATTTTGAGAGAACTTTCATGTCCAATTTGAAAGAGAAACAAAATATTACGACGACCTTACAATCTCCAGATAAAAAATGTGCCCTTTCTACTCTCATTTTCTATTTGGGAAATTAGTTGAGATGGCCATACCTTAATATAATTTTGTTTAAAAGGCTTTTGACCAATTTTTTAAAAATAAAATAAATTTTAATTATTTCAAAATTTCAAAAGTCCACTTTACCCATCCCTTGTATAACGAAATAAAAATAACTTTGGCTTTCCCCTTCATTTACTCACGTAAACCATTCTTCCTCAAATTCACAATTGCAAAATCAAATCTTATTCTCCTCCCAGACACTTCTCATTCAAATAAAAAACAATATATTTTCCTCCTTCTTCTGATGCTGAAGATTGTGCAGAGTTTTAAAGTGAACAATATTGTTTGTCAAGGGTTGAGATTCGAAATCTAACTTCTATTTTTCCAAAAAAGCAACGAGCTCAGAGTTAGAAAAATCAATGTAAGTTTTCAAATCAGCAAGGAGTTCTCCATATAGTATTCAAACCGTGTTCAATTTCATCAGGGGCGGATCCAGGATTTTTTCGCGCGCGGGCTAAAATTTAAAAGTCGATATAAAAATTCATATAAAAATTAAAGTCAAATTCATTTAATTTGAAATTGTTCCCGACAATAATCAAAATATATTGCTTAAAATATATTGTCCTTCCATTTTCAATTTCTTAAATTTTTTTTTAAAAAAAGAGTAAAATAACATTGCTCCAACGACAATCAAAATATAATTTAGTAAGCCGACAAGGTAACAAAAATAATGCATGATGCCGGCAAGGCAATAACAACAATCATTATGCCGACAAGGCAACTTTTCAACAAAACAACTTAGACAAGTAGGCGAAAACATTCAATTCAATATTTTGCCGGCAAGGCAATAAGTAGAGAGATGAGCAACTTGACTTACTAGGATGTATTCTAGCTTTTGCTTTTCCTATGTGTCTGTGGAATTAATCATGTTGACACTTGACAAAATTCCCTGTTAACAATGAAGAAGAATTTCGCATAAAATTTTAGAAAGAACTTTTTCTACATCAACAACCACATGAAGCCACAAATTTAGTATTGATTCAAATACTCTCTCTAAATTAGAGTTTTGTTACTTCAAAATCAAAATTCAAATGACCAATATCCACAACAAAAAAATCAAATGTTTTGGTAGTCTTTTATCATATATCAATACATGTCCATGTAAGAATTTCATCAAGAGAGCAATGTCAATCTGAAATCAATATAACAAATCCAATCTACACACTCAAAAACTCAAGAAAAAAAAAAGATTTTATCACCCTCAATAATTCTAGTCATGCTTCATGACCACTCCAACTTCGCTTTATAGATTACAAGACGAACATGATAGTTCATTTGTAAGTAAACGAGTGCTTAAAAGTCATTGAAGTGCTTAAAAGATAACAGAACTACTATTCCAATGAGGGTCAGATGTATTTTAGTTTAGTAAATGTCGATTTTTGCTATCAATAAATCCATAATTTGCAGCCTTCCTCTCTTCAAAGATCCTCTCTCAGATAGACCTCGACTTATATTGGTACCGAGGACTTCATATGCCGATAAGCATCCATAATATGTGTATTATTTGGCTATCAAATTTTTATAGATCTGTCATTCTTTTGATCCTTAGTTGCTACATGGGTTAATTTCTCGAATTATAAAGGTTAGTACCCTTAGTCTTTATTAAATCTCTTTAAATGTTATCATCAACCCAAAAATATTTACTCAAAGCCTCAAATACATAGAACCTGAAACAATAACTTGAAATTTGAAGCGATAAAAGTCATTAAATTTTGGAACCTCACTGGTCACCTTGCATCTTTGCCAAGTACAAAACAAAATGCAAGCCCATTGACGGTCTCTTCATTCACAAAACATAATGTATTAATTCCTGCTTCTTTTTGTCCCCACACACTTAAAAGCAGGTCATTCATGGCTTGCCCAACCCTCTTTCACTTTACCCACACAATAACCCCTTTTTATTACTCTCTTCAGATTTTAAGATTTTAATACACAGTGAAGTGCGCATCTCGCTTTACATAAGAATAGAATTACAGAATATAAATAGAGAATACATAAAATGAAAAACCAAATTAAAATAAGAAAGAGAGAGAGAGAGATCAATTAACAAAATCATACCGTATGTGATGTGAAGCAATCAAGCAAACGAGAAGGGGATCTGAGATTCTGATGGGTTCATCAAATTGAAGGGGAAGACCAACCTTGCGAGATTTGGGACAAACGATGCCGTCGGAATCACAGGCCGGTGATGGTGAAGTCTTGAGTAATGGCGCCTGGGACGGCCGGACGGAGGTCGGGAGGTCGGGAGTACTAGCAAATGGAAGTGAAATTTCAAATTAGGTTTGGATAATTGGGTTTAAAATTTTGATTGATTATGTTACATTTTGTTTGGGTCAAAAATCGGAATGGGCTCTTCAATTTTTTTGGACACGGGCTGGCCATATTAGTTAGTGGCCAAAAAAAAAAAGGGAGAGTATGGATCTGGGCTTGGGCTAGCACGGGCTGTAGTCCGGGCCAGCCCGTGCCTAGATCCACCCATGAATTTCATCTTTGGATATTCTTCTTCTTCTTCTTATCGAATCCATCTATTGAGTTTTTAAGTTTGATGATCTGGACTTTATGAAATTCTATTCAAGATTATATATATATTTTTTATTTTTGCTATAAATATCATTTTTGCAACTTTTATTCAAGTTGTCTTTGAAATATTTGCATTGAAAATTCATATTGGACTTGGTGATTTTGGAGTTTTGGTTCATCATTTCGTGTTTATTAGATTTGTTTTAGTGAGTTCTATAATGATTTCTTGATGAGTTTCATTTCCTATTTATTTTCTTAATTATGCGATTTTGTATGTTTTATAAGTATGCTGTTATTTGGTTCTATTACTGGAAAAACGAATTCATTAAAAATCTTATAGCTATTTGTAGTTTAATTACTAAATGGGTCTAATATTTGTAATTGTTCTATACGCTTTATTGTTTCTAAAATTTGTTGAAGAATAATGTTTTATTATCAAATTTAGTACGTTGCTATTTAAGTTCAGATTGAGTTTATCTTATGTTCTATCTACATATATGTGAATGCATGTTTGTTTGTTTTACATGGGTTTGGGCATTTGAAGCAATTTAAACTTTGAGAATGAAGTTTGCTACGAAATAGCTGAATGCAATTCCAAGAATGGTCGCTTGGGAAATGTCAAAGAGGCTAGCTTCTATCGCCATTGATAATGTGTTGGAATCGAAAGAGATAAATTGCATTTTTCTTTTAATTTAATAGGGACAAATTGTGGAATTAGATTAGCGAATGACTAATGATTTGCACGATTTAATATTTGTAGTTGGAGGTTAATTTTACATTGATTCCCAGTGAAGCCGAACTCGAGGAAGTCTATTAGAAAGAGTTAACCCCGATTGTAGAAGAAGATGAGAATGCTTCATACCATTACGAAGGAGTGAGTCTTCGAGCCACATCATGCATTCCACCAACATTCCCTTAGTGCATCTCAACCACCACCGGTATGAGCTCAACATAGTGGATTTATTGAGAACGGAAATGGAAAAACTCGAGGAAAGACTACAAGCAGTCATATAAACTCGACTTGATCAGGTGGAGAAAAAAGGTTGACAGGCTGGTTGAATTGGCTATGACATGTCAATTCCATTAGCGATTAGTGCATTTGATGGTGCTACTAGTAGCACAACTTATGTATCAGGAGTTGAAATGAAGGGTGGGTTGAAAAAAGAGACTGGATTTGATGATGTGACGGGTGTGCCTGCAGATGAAAGGTGAAAAAGTTTGAGAAGGACCCGAAGTTAGAAGAGAAGGTCGGAGGAGAGAATGTAGGAGGGAACGAAGCTGAGGTTGGATCTGGGGATGATATGGAGAAGCAAGAAAAGGGGAAAAAATGGTCGAAGAGGGTATTGGGAAAAAACATTGGTAAAGGATGAGCATCCCGACGTAGAGAAATGTATCACTGATTTTGTAATGCTTGAGAAACCTGAAGTGGATACGAATGAATCCATTCAAGGTATATAAAAAAACGAATTGATGTTCAGCTTCATGTCATCACCATCAAATTAAATTAATTTTAGATTTCTAATTGTTGGTACTTACAACATATATGTGACAATGTACAGATTGAGGAGGTATGATAAGATTCATCGAAAGGACGGGGGTATCGTCCAAAGAGAAAAGCGTGCTTATTGTGTTCTCCTTTCACGGACCCGACAAAGAGGAGAAAGTTGTCAAACATCGACGTATACGATCCTTACCGAGAAGTGGATCTCACAAAGGTTGAGGCTCTTGATAAATGGATGAAAATTGCATCTCATAGGTAAATTATTACATATAGTTGTAAGTACGAGTGAAAGTAATGATATTATTACATAAATACAACTTTGTGTTGATTCTGTTGTATGCACAGTTAAGTTATACCTTTGCGTTTTTATTGTAGCGATAAAAAAAATTTCCTTTAATTCATTTGGTGCGTTTTATTATATTTAGATGTTGAGAATTAATATGAGAATATGTTTCAATGTCGTCACTTTATTTGGTAGAATAATCAACCATTCATTTAACGAGAATTTCCCTGTCAAAATTATTCTTGTTTCGAAACTCATATTAAGTAGCAAATTTTAGAATCGAGGAAAAATAATTTTGGATAAGTTATGCCCATGTTTTTATAGTTCAAGGAAATACATATTTAACTAATATTAATCAGGCATGTTCACGAGTTTGGCCATCACGTGTCACTAGATAATATAATTAATATATTGATTTAAAATTTAGATATTTTGAATTAGTTCATTTGCGCTACTTTTAAATTTTGCGCAAACCCAATTAACACTTATACAACTTAAATTACGTGAAATTATTCCATAATTGGGACCATAATTAAGCAGATTCCACTACTATCAAGGTAACAACAAATTTTCATTAATAAGATTGATTAAAAATTTATGGAATCCAAATCATTTCAGCACCTAATCCGGAAAGGCCCTAGTCACATTTCTTTTTCTTTTTCCATAAAAGATTGTTTATACAATAGACTACATGTTCACGCCATTTTAGTTAAAAAGGAAAAGAGTGACCACTTCGATATTCAAGATTTGAAAGGAAATACCATTTAAGGTAGCAACCGCTATATCAGGTAGGAATTCTGCACTAAGTTTATTGTTATATGGATCTAATTTTCATTCATACATATTATTCTTTATATTTGCTTATTAAAGTATGTGAAGTTCCTTTAATGGATTTTCTTGAATGTGGATGGAAGAAAAGTTGATGTTTAACTGATCGTCGCAGAGGCTTATCATAACTTTAATTATAAATGTCTAACTGTCTTTAAGTAAATCGTTTGATCAATTATTTGCATTTTAACGAAGGCAATGTGTAAGAATACATAATGACATGCATGATTATTATGTCCATATAGCATGTGTAGTCTATTGAGTATTTTCTTGAGATGTTCATTCCTATTTAACATTTTCAGAATGATTGGAGATCCTGAGGTGGCTCGACATTGATGGCATACTTGTGTGGCTCGACATTGATGGTATACTTGTTATAGACAGATTTATTTCTCACATATTAGATTGTCATTTTTTTGGTCAATAATCCTTGTGGAGTCTAATAACTTTTTGTTTGAATCTACATTTTGAGACGGGAAATGTTTAAAGTTTGAACCAGTGTCTTTCGTAAATTTCCAGTTTCTATCATTGCTTTTAAAATCTTAGTCGAATTTTAGCATATTTCAAATTGAAAAATAATCATTTATGAGTTAGTTATCATATGCAACTGAAATTAGGACAATGGGAACCCCGTAGAATTTATTGTAGTATTTTTTTGTAAGCTACGACAGTTAAATTCGGGATTTCAGACTAGCCTATCCGAAAAATATTTTAGTACTTCAAACGATGTCATCGAGATTCCAAATTTATATATGTTGTACTTATATGGGTTTATTACTGTTAGGTAAAATTTCACAAATTTTCGTCAAGGTTCGATAGATCAAATAATTTTTGTAAACTCACTGCATAATAGAAGAAAACTGTTCCAACTTGCTGTTTTCCTTTTTAAAATAAATAAATAAATCAGTAATTTTTTTTTCTGGAAGTTAACCTAAAGGAACTCGTGTTGATAACCTGCCATATTACTAGAATTCAAGGTGTTACATTTATGATGTTCAAGCAAAAAATTTGACCAACCTTTTGAATGAGGATGGTTGGCCTACTGACAGTGTAAGTAATCAAACTTTAATGATTTTACGTTAATGTTACACATGAATTTAGTTTGTATAATCCGGCTTCTTTGTATAGATTATGAACGAGACCTTATACCAAGTACAAGAAAGGGCTTTCAAATTTTCAAATTTATTCCAGCAAGATTGTTGCATCTTGGATACTTAATTATACCAATTTTGTTTTGAATGCACATAGCGAGTTGCAACTGAATAAACAATTTTAGTAAGAGTCTGCTCAATTACATGAAATGGGTTACTTCGGAGTTCGGTAAACCTTGGAAGGACTGCAGATATTTGTATCTTCCTCACTGTACCGACAATCATTGCTTTGTAGGTCAAATCGACTTGGAGGAATGAACGACTTTATTGTTCGGTTTGAAATGTCACATTCGTAGGGCAGCATTGAAAGCTTACATTCTGTCTCTACAGGAGATTATTACATTGCTGGTAAAATTCCATGTGATAAGTAGAGACAAATAGAGCACAGAGAAGTTCAAATTTGTGAAGGTGAAAGATATTTACCAACAAAAGAATAGGTAACATTGACTAATTTCATGATTGGTAGTACTATATTATTTTAACTATTGAGAATTAATACAATAACTGAACAATTATTTTAAATGATTGAGATAAAATAAAATTTCAATTGAGATCATACGTTGATTTTATCTATATCTTATTTAATGTTAAAAAATAATTGGGATAATGTTTCAATTTTATCTCTTTTAATTAAAATTGAAATTTTAAATTATTAAGATAATATTTTGATTTTATCTCTACTTTATTTAATATTATAAATTATGGAGATTATGTTTTTCTTATTTTAAATTCATTATCTTATCTCATTGACTGAAATATGGTTGAGATAATGATAAGATTTTATCAGTTTTAAAATTCACGAGTTCAAGTGAATTAGACTCTCATAGTATGATGGTCCCTATAAATAGGTATCATATGTTTCTTTTTCAAATACAATCATTTCTTCGTGAAATATACACAAACACGAATATACTATATTTATTAGTACGTTGGTCAAGGATTGAAGCCACAAATACATTCCAGTATTTCTCTTATCACTTCCACAAGATATAAATAAATATATAAATATTTTATGGGATTGTACCTTCGATTTTTGGAACATTGATTATGAGGTCATTTATGTATGTTCTAAGTTTGGATCAGAGTATAGAACGCTACGCACGAGAATTCCATATACTTATTGAGATTTTATCTCACCCCCTCCTTATACCATTTTAAGGAAATTAATGGTTTGTGGTAATCAATGCATGAGAGAACTGTCGAAGTGACAAGTGAAAAGAGACCAACCAAGCTTACTTTTATTGATTTAAGAACTTGGTTGTGATTTAGATATTAAGACTGCTAAAACTTCTAGTATTTTATTCTATTTCAATGTCAAATTTTAAGTTATGCTCACTCTTATTATTTCATGATATTATTTAATAAAATTTCAAGTTTTTGAAAGCGAAATATGGTATTTAAGATACGATCTTAGTGACACTCGATTTTTTAGAACTTGGGTCTGTTGGGAAATTATTTAATTTGTCACGTAGGCCGACATATGTAATTAATTGTGTATAAATACTATTTTAAATTTAAGCCAAAATTAAAGTGATCTAATAAAGAATTAAGTAATTGGGGCTTTGAAGATCTAAATGAAATGTGGGCTGAATTATATGTGTAGAGATCAAATCCAATAGGGTTTGTATTGACGATGGGCCGAATACATATGAAAACTATATATAGGGTTATGATCCCTAATTTATATGTGTAATTCTCATTTTTTGTGACATCTCATCAACATAATAATACAAGAGAAATCATATTGAAGAGGAAGATCCTTAAGTCCACAATCAAGAATCAAGAAGAAGGTTTGGAGCAATTAAATTGAAGAACAATGAATCAAGATTTAAAGATCAAGATTCATTATTCAATAAACAAATGGATCAAGGTATATTCCACGTTAATTAATTTTCTTGGTGATTTGACGTGAAGATCTTGACAATTATGTAAAGTTTATAAAGTTTAAGTTTCATGAAAAATTTCAACAAATGGTATTACAGCCTATTCATGTTGAATCATTGAGAATCGAAAATTTAAATTGAATCTTGATAATTTTCAAATTTAGCGATTCATGTTTTAGTTCTGTTAAATTTGAAAATTATTCGGTTGGTTTTTTTTTTTTTTTAAAGATTTTCATTTTGGTTTTAAAACATTTGGGGTAGCGTCGCCGCTGGACAGCAGCCGACTGCTGCTGATGCCGCTGCACGTTGTAGCGCTTGGTCTCTTGTGATGGGGTTTATCATTATTTGAATTAATTAATTGTTTAATAAGGATTCTAATGTGAACATATTTCTTTAGCTTTGTTCACTATTTAGTTAACTCTTCTGCTTCTACAATATCTGCAAACATAAACTCTACTCTCGTTCTAAATGGAACAAACTTTAAAGACTGGAAAGAGAACGTTCAGATCGTTCTTGGCTGCATGGATTTAGACCTTGCGTTAAGGACTGAATCAACCCGCTGCACTTACGGATAAAAAGTTCCGCTGATGAAAAAAGGGACTTTGATAAGTGGGATCATTCAAACCGCATGAGTTTTATGATTACAAAGCTTGGTATTCCAGAATCATTCAAGGGCGATGCATCTGATAAGGTAACTACTGCCAATGAATTTCTTGCTGAAATTGAAAAACACTTTGCAAAGAGCGATAAGGCTCAAACTAGTACACTTTTGGCTAACTTAGTTTCATTAAGGTATAAAGGTAAATAAAAAATTTAAGAGTACATTATGGCGATGTCTCATATTGTTTCCAAAATTAAAGGCACTAAAGCTTGAGCTATCTGATGATTTGCTCATGCATTTAGTTTTGATTTCTCTTCCTGCAAAATTCAAGGTCAGTTATAACAAACAAAAGGAGAAATTGAATCTAAATGAGCTCATTTCATACTGTGTGCAAGAAGAAGAAATGCTGAAACAAGAAAGGATTGAAAGTACTCACTTGACTAGTTCCTTTAAGGACAAGTTCAAGAAAAGAAAAAATAAGGAAGCTGCACCCGGTCAGGCTCAAAAGAAGCTGCAAAAGCCTAAAAAGGATGAATAATCTGGCTATTGCTTTTGTAGAATCCTGAGACACTTGAAAAAAGATTGTACCAAATACCACGCTTGGCGTGTAAAGAAATGTACGTTTCTTGCTTTAGTTTTTTTTTAAAGGTTAATTTAGTTTCAGTACTTAGACATACTTGGTATATTGATTCATGTGCCACTACTCATATAAGTGTGTCTATGCAAGGTTGTTTGAACAGCCGAAAGCCAAATGATGCTAAAAAAAATCATATATGCGGGCGATGGTAAATCAGTTGAAGTAGAGGCTATATGGAATTTTAGATTCTTATTAAAGATTGGTTTTTATTTGGATTTGAAAGAGAGTTTTGTGGTACTGTCTTTTATACGGAATTTGGTTTCTATTCTGTTTTGGATAAATTTGGTTATTCTAGTTCATTTGGAAATAATAAATTTAGTCTTTTCTTAATTTAAATCTTGTGGGTACCGATTCTTTATCTGTATATGAAAATTTGTACTTCCTTAATTCGATTGCCTCTTATAATGAAATCTTGCATGTAAATTCACAAGGTATTAAACGTAAATTAACTAATGAGAATTTCACTTCATTATGGCACAAGTGTTTATGTCACATTTCTTAGAAGAGAATTGAAAATTTTACGTCAGAAGGAATTCTTGGTTCCCTTGTTTTTTAGACTTAAGTGTTTTTGTAAATTTTATTAAGGGAAAACAAATAAATATAAGGAGATTATGTGCCAATAGGACTTCCGACGTCTTAGAACTAATTCATACAGATATCTGTAGGTTTCTTGGAATGGTCAACAGTCATTTATTATGTTCATAAACTATTATTCCCATTATGGTTACTTGTATCTCATTCATGAGAAATCTCAATCACTTAATGTGTTTAAGACTTATACGGCTAAAGTTGAAAATCAACTCGACAAAAGAATAAAACACGTTAGATCTGACCGTGGTGGTGAATACTTTGGCAGGTATGACGGATCAAGAAAACAACGTCCAGGACCTTTTGCTAAATTCCTAGAGGAATGTGGAATCGTCCCACAGTACACCATGTCAGGTTCTCCTAGCATGAATAATGTAGCTGAAAGACAAAATAGAACACTTAATGACATGGTAAGAAGTATGATTAGTCATTCCACTTTATCAGAATCTCTCTTGGAGAAGCATTAAAAACTACAACTTATATTCTTAATAGAGTTCCAATCAAAGCAACTCTCAAAACCCCTTATGAGTTTTGGACAGACAAAAAGCCTAGTTTGAAGCACTGACACATTTGCGATTGTCCAGCTGAGGCAGGGCTGGTTCTTTGAGGATGTGGAGTTTGTGGGGGAGATAAAGATATGGATATTGTCTTTGAGGAGGAACGTATAAACATCCCTCCTATTGCAATTGATAATGATCAAGACCAAGGACAAATTCTTGCTCCAGATATTCAAGAAGCAATTTTGGATCGAGACAATATTGCAGAACCCCTATAAACAGTCAAGATATTATTTCGGAAGAAAAAACTCAACAACCTCAAAAACAAATGCTATTAAGGAGATCCACTAGAGAAATGTGAAATGCAATTTTGGATGACTTTATAGTATTTCTCCAAGAACATGGTGATGGCATTGAATTGATGGAAGAAGTTCCTATCAACTTTCATCAAGAAATGCAAATGATTAATTC
>CAIGRP010082190.1:0-16676 GCA_903798385.1 Fraxinus cuspidata | reverse complement strand
CGGCAGTAGTCTGTTCCACTAGACTGCCTTCTCCATTTTCTCGGTCTGTTTGAGAGGAAAAAAATTTGATTACAAATGTAGAAAGCATGCAACATAAAATTGAGATACATTAAAATGAACTTGATCGTTGATTGCTTGAAAACTAGAAATTACAATTGATGAAAGTATGAAATTACAATTTCTGGTGCAGGGGGCGAACACCAGAAAGCTTGTAAGATTTTTAATAAACTAATACCCCCTATAATAGCATTCAGAACAAAAACTAAAGTGATAAGAATAGACGTTTAAATGACAAGGAATCATACTAAACGTTATCAATATCATAGTTATTTTATAATTGAATTAAACTATTACAATGGAANAATTACAATTTCTGGTGCAGGGGGCGAACACCAGAAAGCTTGTAAGATTTTTAATAAACTAATACCCCCTATAATAGCATTCAGAACAAAAACTAAAGTGATAAGAATAGACGTTTAAATGACAAGGAATCATACTAAACGTTATCAATATCATAGTTATTTTATAATTGAATTAAACTATTACAATGGAAATGAAATTACAACTCAAAGTTGAACTAATATTTACAATGTCGAAGTTGGACAAACTGCGGCTGCGATTAGGTCAAGGGATTTAGGTAAAGCTACGATCCTTGACACTACGACTGTTTCTTTCATATTTGGCCTTTACTTCCCATTCAAATTTAAGCACCTTTGAGCAAGCTTGGCCATCACAATAAGCTCTTCTCTCCTACCTTGCTCTGGGTGTCAAAAATTGTTTCAAGATTTTCTGCTTCAATACATAACAAAAATCTTGTTGCTAAACTTTTTTCCTCGTGTCTTAGCCAAAGATATCGGCCTTTGCCCAGTCAAGAGCTCAACAAGAACAACTACATAAATATAAACATCACTTTTTCGATAAATTGATTTGACTAGAAGTACTCAGAATCTACGTATCAAAATGGTCCACTTACTAGGGTAGTTAGATGAGTATGATCCGTTACAATTGACTTTGAAATTCCAAAGACTCGGACTTTGGTTACATATTTTTCATCAAGCACTATATTAGTTGATTTAATGTCTCCGTGATAGATGGGAAAAGAAATTGCGGATTGAAGATAAGCAAGTGCTTCTGCCACTTCTATAGCAATTTTCAAGCGCATGTTCCACGACAATTCGAAAAGGGTTCCATTCCAGGCAACAACCCAATAGCTACATTGCTATGAAAAACTTATGAAAGCATGACAACCTCATTAATGAAGTGCTTCACTTGATTTGCATCTACTAACTTGGTTTTTTTTATTGCTATTATTTTTTCGTCTCATAACATTCTTTTATAGACTGTCCATTGACCTCCTTGACCAAGTATTCGACTTACATTGAGTTATCAATTACTTTTTGTAGCTCAATAGTGAAAAGTCGTGTTTTTTCAAGTATGCCTTTATTTGTTGTTGTTTGTTGTTGTAGCAAGAAACCACCATTTTGTTTGTAAATTTCTCTTTGCGCTTTTTGATTTTTCTCTTCTTCTGAAACTTGAACAACCAAAAACAAGTTGACAACAATAATAGTAATCCCATTAAAGTGCCCAACCCTACTCCTTAAAGTATCAAGGTATAGTTATGTATAATTTTCTCAAGTAGGAATATTAATTTTTTTTTTTTTTGTTTACTAATTTGATTTTAAGATAACAATACAATATTACTCAAACTGTGAGTATAGATTCTGACATCTTCGTCAGTGCAAATTGTCATTCATCACATAAAGCTTCCTATATTGTGTTGCCTAATTTGTTTTAAATGTTTAATATTTATATGTTTGTATTTGATTAATAACAATATATAAAATAACAAAAGGTTAAATTAATCCAAAATATTGATAACAAAAAAATTTCAACTAGCAATTGTATAATATTGATTGTTTTATTATAAAAATGGGCATTTGATTTTATATAATAATTATCTAGTAACGTTTAGGAAAAATTAAGAAAAATAATTTCTACTTGTTTTTTAAAGCTTATTTGAGTCCCATTTTTTTGTTCAAAATGTATGTTGAAATAGTATTTTGATGGAAAATATGTAGTTAAAAAATAAGGAAAAATTTTGAGTTCGATTGTAATATTATTATATTGAAGAATATAAGTTTAAAAATAAAAGAAAGAAAAATGTATTTTAAAAATAATGAGGACCAAATAAGTACTAATATGAAAAAGATTAATAGAATATTACGTATTGCAAATTTGCTATGGGACACTATCACTGGAATACAACCAATACCATCTCTTTTGCCATCACCATGATAACCATCGGGCATGAACAATGATATGAACATGGAGTATAAAATACACATATCACACCCGAAATGTTAATCTTGTTCGACCCAAGCAAGACTATATGTACAAGCAAGCAAAGTAGCAAACATTAATGTTAATTAATTTAGAATTAATATAAGAGAATATATACGTGATACTGAATGTTAAAGCATTATTTAATTTCCAATCAAGTAAAATTGGATGTTAATTAGCGCACATAAACAAGAATAATGAAATGCATTCTTGAATGTGAAATTCTGATTAACTTATAATTAGAATTAATTACACTAAAATGTAAAGATAAATATCAATTAATTGAATGTGAATTTTAATTAATTGAAAATTAATAATATGAAATTCAGACAAGCACACATGTAAAATGAATCTATCAAATGTGCATGTACATTTATGGTAACTAAATTGTTAAATAAATTAAATACACATTGAAAAACAAAATATAAAGTATTATTGAAGAAATTGAATCACAATTTGGCTAAAATCATACTAAAATTAATTCTCACTTGATGTGATATTTGGTTCTATTTAAGCAAAACTGAATGTTAATTAGCATACATGGGCATAAATAATAAAATGTATTTTTGAATGTAAAATTCTAATTCACTTATAATTAGAATTAATAATCTGAAATGTATAAATGAAGATGAACATTAACTAAATGAATGTGGCTGTTAATTAATTGAGAATTAATAATAGGAAATTCATACATTAATGAAAGTATATAGGTGAAATGAATATGTCAAATGTACATGTACATGTACATTGATAGTAACTAAATGGTTAAATAAATTAAATATATATATTAAAAAATGAAAAGTAATGTATTATTGAAATAATTAAATTATAGTATGGCTAAAATCACTTAAAAAATAATTCTCACTTGATGTGATATCTAATATATTATAGATTTTAAGAATCACTATTTTGAAAAATAAAATAAAAATGTGTTTAAAACTGAAGAGTCGCAAATGGAAATAAAATCCAATTAATTGAAAAAGAATTAAGTTTTAAAGGTATTATAGGCAGAACAACAAAAAACTGTATGACCAAAAACAAATAAAAATGATTTTATGATTAAAATAACAATTTAATATGAAATTGGAGGTACAAATAATGAATTATTGTAACCAATGAATTTTATTTATTTATTAATGAATATATAGAGCTTGTTTGAGTCCAATTTTCAGTCAAAATGCATTTTGAAATAGTGATTTGATGGACAACGTGTGGTTAAAATTTAAAGAAAATGTTTGAATTTACGTGTGATATTATTTTATTGATAAATGTGAATTTGAAAATAAGAGAAAGAAAATATAACTTGAAAATAATGAGAACAAACCAGGGTATAAGTGTTTCATATTACTTTTACCGTATTAAAGCATAATCTAAATTTTATAAAATAAAACTTTTAGGAAACCATTCGTTCTTTTTGGCATAAATTGCAACATATTCCTTCACAAGAATTTTGCAATGCAAAAAAATTTTTTAACAAAAAACATTAAAAAAATTGAGTGCGCAGATAAACATTTTGTGGCCTTAATAATCATGTAAAAAAATACGCCAAGTCTATAATGATAATATTATCATGTTTGTCTATGATCAAAACTTGATATATTATCTAATAAGCACATTTGCTTAGTTTATGCTAAGCAGTTGTAACATAACACATCGATAGATAAGTTATGGCGTGTCTCAAAAATTAAATTAAAATGGTTGAATTGATATATTATGTTACCGTTGCTTAGCATGCTAATCAACGGTTCTTAATAGAAAATCGTTGTCAGGAGAGGAGGGAGAGGGGGGCCTAATAGAGATAAAAGGGGTTACTACTTACTACATTGTGTTAGGTAGGGGGAGCAGAAGATGGGTTACTACTTTTCATATTGGATACGATAATGATTTTCATACCAATAGGACGTCCATAGTCCACACACAACATGTTGACGTTTAGCAAAGGCAAAACCAAAGAAATTAGACTTAGGAACTAGTCAATCTTCCCGTGTTCATTCTTATACTTGACAAAACTTGATTTTTAGATTTTCCGTCCAAGTGGGGTTCAAGAAGGTCCTCAGAAAATTTGTCCACAATCCAAACTAACAATTTCTTGTATTAAAAATTACTCATTTGGAATGGTAGACTAGACGATATTGAATTACATTAACAATATTGATTAGTGTTATTCTTCCAGGAGTATGAATTTTCTATATAAGTGGGGTTCAAGGCCAAACAATTTTTCCAAGTCTTCAACAATTTGGCCACCAAAAAATAAAAAAAAAAAGTTAAATAACAATTATGTGTATAATATGGGCCATGCACCGTCTTACTCCTTTTATTTCTTGGCCAACCATTCAAAACACAATACTATCAAGTTCATCTCTAATAGGTAAAAAATGTATAAGGGTCTTCACATTAAGTCTATGCCATTAAGCCTCTTTTTCCTGGCTCAATTTTAATGAGGTTTTGGGAAAAATATATTTTTGAATACTATTTTTTGGAGAATGTGTGTTTAAAAAGTCAGGAAAAAATTAATTTTACGCGTAATATTATTGTATAGAATAATGTATAATTAAAAATGAGTTTTGAAAAAAAAATTTTAGATTTAATTATGGAGCTCAAACAAGGGCTAAGTTTGATCAATTTCAACCGTTTAACATCATTTTTAAAGTTGACAATGACCTCGTGAGTCTATGGGTGAACAACATACTGTTCAAGGTCAATTTCTGCCATTTATCCTTGATTTGATCTCTCAAATTTGAAAAATATGTCTCGAACAATTCAAATTCTCGAAATTTCGTGAGAAAGGCGAACTGGCTAAGCATTCTCATATTTCAAGTTACTTTCATCTGCAAAAGAACCAATTAACATAAAGGTTGTTTAATGAATATTCTGTCCTTTGAAGAAAAAATGTTTTCTTTCACTTCTTCTTTCTTTTTATAAATCAAAGGAATAGTTTAACTCTATGAAATACATGTTCAAGGTTCTGAATATACACAAGTAATGAACCCAAATTAGATATTGATACTGAAGAAATCTCTGTTGTCTTTAGGTAGAGAGTACAAAATAATATGTTGATTGTATGCAGTCCATTTGTAGTGTTTAAGCCAAAATGCAGCACAATACACAGCAGTTTGAGAGTCCATTGGAGGTAAATCCAATATATTAAGCCAACGCACATCTGTATAGGTCATAATTTGAACGATAGATAAAAAGAATCAGTTAAGATAAATCAATAGATTAGTAGGTAAAAATCTCATGCTGCAAAAGTATGATCCCTGCATTGATACACGAAAATCTTGACCGAATGTTATTTAGGCGTTTAAATAAACAATTACAAAAGCAGATACAAATGAGGAAATTGTATAGAAATCAGAGAATGAATCAAGCAGTGTGAATCATTAAGGGCTGTGCATCGGAGGTGCTTGTCCATGTGTAGTCATCATCCGACGCCAATATCGATTTGGATTTGCGCAACTGTAAGTCTTGATATTTAGTATCAGATGTAGTCAAATGCGTTTGAGATCTTTTAATAATCTCCAACTCCGTGGCTACTTCTTTCATCAATGGCCTTTTCTTCCCATTCAAATTTAAGCACCTTTGTGCAAGTTTTGCCACTGCAATTAGTTATTCTCTCTTACCCTGCTCTAAAACTTGGCTGTCAAGAATTGTTTCGAGATTGTCTGCTTCCATACATAACAAAAATCTTGTAGCTAAACTTCTTTCCTCTTCCGTTTTGGAAAAAGATATTGGCCGTTGTCCAGACAAAAGCTCAACAAGAACAACTCCAAAACTGTAAACATCACTTTTCTCTGTAAATTGACTTGATTGAAAGTATTCTGGGTCCAAGTATCCAAAGGTTCCTTTTACTAGTGTAGTTAGATGAGTATGATCCACTGCGATTGATCTTGAAATTCCAAAGTCTGAGACTTTAGCTACATATTTTTCATCAAGCAGAATGTTAGTTGACTAAATATCTCTGTGATAGATGGGAATAGAAGTTGCAGAATGAAGATAGGCAATTGCTTCTGAGACTTCTACGGCAATTTTCAAGTGCATGTTCCATGACAATGGGAACTCATCACTCTTGTCACGGATATGATCGTAAAGGGTTCCATTGCAAATGAATTCATAAACTAGTAAAGGAACTTCAGTTTGTAGGCAACAACCTAATAGTTTAACAACATTCCTATGAATAACTTGTGAAAGCATGACAATCTCGTTAATGAATTGCTCCACTTGATTTTCATCTACTACCTTGGATTTTTTTATTGCCACAATTTTTCCATCAGATAACATTCCTTTATACACCATCCCTTGACCTCCTTCACCAAGTATTCGACTTTCATTGAAGTGATCAGTGGCTTTCTCTAACTCTTTAACACTGAAAAGTCGTGTCTTTAAGTATTCCTTCGTCCGTTGATATTTGTTGTTGTAGCAGAAGACCACCATTTCGTTTGAAGAATTTTTCTTTGCGTTTTTTAGTTTTTCTCTTCTTCTGAAACTTGTACAACCAAAAGCAAGTTGATAGCAGCACTAACAATCCCATTCCAGCGCTCAAGCCTACTCCTGAAAGTATCAACATATGCAATGTAATTCAAGTCAAGATCATTGCATCTATTTTGGATTCAATCATGTATAGTTTTCTAATTTGGAATATTGATCTTTTTTGTTTGTTTATTTATTTGATATTGAGACTAGTACAATTCAATAATATCAAGAATACTAACGCTTGAATTTTGAGGATAGATTATTGATAACTTCTGTCGATGTGAATTGCTATTCATCATATTATGCTTCGTATATTGTGTTTCCTAACCTATTTTAAATATTTAATATTTGATTGATGACAATTTCTGAAATAATAAATGAATAAAGTAATTTAAACATTGATTATAAGAAAAAAAAATTAAATAAACAATTGTACTATATTTAAGTAAAAAAAAAATTAACAAGTAATTGTATAATATTTATTGTCTTGATTATAGGACATCTAATAATATTTAATAATTAATTATAACTTAAAACAGAAAATATTAATAAAAATAAATTTCACCAGTTATTTAGCTTCTATTTGGTCCGAATTAAAATCTGAATTTAATCCAAGTCAAAGTCAAACAGTCAATAATATTAACTACATCTTTTATGGGTCCCACAACTTTTTAACCACACATTTTAAAAACTTCTATCAAAATCTATTAAAAATCTAATTTTAATCTCCACCAAACATCCTCTAAATATGCAAAAGATTATTCGAAAATTACCAATTGCGAGTTAACCATGGAGCATCGATATTGGAATACAACCAGAACCATTTCTTTTACCATCACCGCGATAACCGGAAGGACAGGAACACTGATAAGAACCCAGAGTATTGGTGCAGGTTCCATATGAGATGCATGGATTAATATTCGTGTATTCATTGATATCTGCGGCACCCCATCCCATTAAAGCATAACAACAAACAATTGTTAGATTTTTCGTATTGAAGTCGTTTATAAAATAGTCAAGACTTCATTGAAGTGCGAATATTAATTTTTAGAAGAAAAAAAACTGACCTTGGCATCCTATGTAAGGATTGCCCTCATATCCATCCTCGCAACGACATTGATATCCTCCAAGTTCGTACAAATCAATGCAATGACTATTCTTTTGACATGCATAATTAGTGTATTTCTGAGCTTCTGTGCAATTGTAGTCAGTTTTAATTCTCCAGTCCAACACTAATGGCATACTCAGAAACGCTTTATTATTGTTTCGGAATGTTGTTGAATCATTCAGATGAGATAAATTAAAATAAAATTTATCATAATGATCTATCATTCCTACGAATGCAAAACCGCACCGGAAAAGTCTGCTATCTCGGTCCCAATAATTATGCATGTCAGACAGTTGAACTCCAACATAAAAACCGTTGGATATGGAGGTCCGGCAACAGCCCCTGCCCGGACATGTCCCGTACCACCAGAAAAAGAAGTGTCTGCACAGTAGGATGCACAAGCAGCAGCACCGTCGGAGTCATTGGATGGATCTGAATATACTATAGCCAAGTCATCACAACCAAGGGATGTGACCTGATTCGCGTTTGACATGGTATAAGGCATTATAGTAAAATCAATTGATATAGTTGAATTCTGAGTCTTGTCATCAAATCCCTTACCATAGCAGGCCATTGCCAGTTGTGCCTCCGCGTTTTTAAGATAGATTTGGTGGGTTTTTGAGATATTAACAACCTCATATAAGTCGACGAGGTAGGGTTTTGGAGGGTCGAAAGAAGTATTGCAATTGATATTAAAGTTTGTGTCCCGAGAACAGTTTGACCCGATACCAAATGGGTATGGAATTTCTAGGTTTCCACATCTACTTTGGCAGCCAGGTTTAGTGGAGGTGGTGGTCGCATTCGAGGGTGGTGCTACCGCCAGTGTAAAAATGCAGAAGATTTGGAGCAAAACCAAATGCGCCAGCATGTTTTGCTAATCTATGCTTACCAAGCAACAGCCTCACGATTGAGCTTTATAATGACATCCAGACAGCCATAGACTTGTTCAAACCTTTTCTTTTCAAAAAAAAAATCATTTTGTCTAAGAATTTAATCACTAAAGAGCAAAAAAAATAAAATTATTTAGTATAATTTTATTGGATATTTCTCCTCATCATGCGTGTATGAAACCTTTTTTTCATCAAATGTCTCGTGTCTAAAAAATTTTCATTTATAAAGTAGCCACTAAGCTTGGAAAGTAATACATTTATGGCCCTGTTTGATACAGATTTTAATCTAAGTCAAAGTCAAACAATCGATATTAACCACATCTTTCATGGGTCCCACAGCTTTTTAACCACACATTTCAAAAACTTCTATCACAATCTACTGAAAATCTAATTTTAATCTCCATCAAACATCATGTTCTAATACACTATTAAACTACCTTATTTAAAAATTTAAGCTAGTAAACAGTGGACCACCCACTTCGATATACAATTGGTCAATGAATAAATGACACACTATTCAAGGTCAATTTCCCTTGGCGATGACCTCGTCGGTCTATGGGTGAACAGCGTACTGTTCTGTTACTTATCCTTGATTTGATCTCTATTAATTATTCTGTCACTTGGAACAATTCTGATTCTCGCGTGGAAAAAAATGACCTAACTGTGCATTCTCATAGACGATTAAAATAAATGAAACACATGCAAGAACATTTTGGCCCCCACACGCAAAGACTCCAATGGGGAAGGACATTTTTGTTCTTCTCTCTTTTTGGTTTGATAGGAAACCTACAAGAAAATTGGGTGTTTACTCAAAATACGGCGTCAACTCTAATAAGCATAAAGATTTAAAAAGAAAATTGGGACAATAATTAATAATGCAACACAGATCAGTCTAGCAACAAATATAAGAACATGTCACCTGCAAACCCAAGTCATTATAAGGAATAGGCTTATTGAAACAAAACTCGCATGAACCTCTGTCTCTACTGCGAATACCTTTATTCTTTCATTCTTGACGGAAAATCCTCATATATGACATTTGAGGTGCGTAAGACCCTCTTTTCCTTTCATTTTCTTAATAAAGTCTTGAAAAATGACGAATATACCCTTATATTTAAATAAAACAAAAATAAAAATTGTAGTCTCAAAATTTTTAAAAAAGTACGAACGAGTCATAAATAAATAATTTAAATTTTAAAAAAAATCATTTCTCTCCCACCACCACCAGTTATGTGCCACTTAAGCCACCAATTATAATCTTTGGTTCAAGAAATAGGCATCATAAAAGGATTGGTTTGGGCTCACACTGCAAATGAAATGGGGAAAGACTTCACGCAAATTGTAAACAATTTCTAACAAATTCCAGAGCAAAGCCCAACTATGTATCATTTCCAATAGTGGAAATAACGATGGCCACTCTTGTTATGTAAAAATTCCGGTTTTTACTACTCAATATTTTTTATTCCCAAAATACTTAAAAAAAAAGAAGTAAAATTAATAATCAACAAATCACCTCACTCCTCTTTCAATCAAACAAATCCAATCATTCATGCTATAATTCAATTAAACTAATTCATCCATTAACTCACCATTCATGCTATAAATCCCTGATTCATAGGCTCGAGAATTAGTAGGATCAACAAAAATGAACTTTTTACATGGACATTTCTAATCTAGGCATTTTTCAAAGTTTTTACAATATGGCGTATGCGTTTTCAACTTTACAAGTTGATAAGCGTCGATGGTCTTTTTTTTTTTTTTGTTCATCATAGTTGTTTTCGTACAATATGTAACAAAATTGTTTTAGTTTTATAGCAGTTAAGATATCATATCATTACTGTTTCCACACAATCTGTAAATGAACGATTTATCTATGATTTTATCATGATTTTTATATGTTTGTTTCAGTCATATACAATTTATCTGAAGTTCGTCTTGAACTTCTTTTAGGCTTAACTAAAATGTTTTTACTACAATATGATGCTCCTAATTTTTTTTAAAATCAATAAATTGATAGATCAAAGCTTCATAGTGTTTGCTACAAGCAGCTTGGTATTCACCATGCATGTATAACCACTTAGTGTGCACGACTGGCCTTTTTAGGCTTTATAGAAGGGCCTCGAAGCCGATTTTAATGAACTCGATTGAAATTTTCATCTTGTAAATCTTTAATCTGTGTTTATTAACGTTCAGTAAATGACAGATTATGTCATGTTCTTGTTTCTTACCTTTCAATTAGTGAATTCTTGTTGTATAGAACTATTTTTTTCATGTTCCATCTATGTAATATTTAGTGGGAAATATTATACCGTTACTTGCCATGATTTTAAAAATGAAATGTATCTTATCATGCGAACTTCACAAAATAATAATGCTCATTTACGTGATACCAGTCCATGCAGATTCACGTATCATACGCATGCGTGCTATAAGATTGTACTGTGATTCTATTTAATGAATCTGAATATGGTTGACATGATCTCAAAATATCATTATATGTTATTTAACCGTATGGTTCATTGTTCATTGAGCAAAATCTTTAGTCAAGTGGTGTCAAGTAGTACCTAAATTAGATGAAAGCGAAAATACAATTTTTTTTTTTTTTATCTAGAGAATGAGAATAATAGGAAAATGTGTTGAGATGATATAGAATAATTTGCAAAAATTAACTGAGAGAAATACCCTTAAAAATGAGAAGGCTTAGCTTTAATGGCATACACAACAACTTTGTACTGAATCAAATCAAACAAGTAGGCAAGGCCAGAAATCCAATAACCTGGAGTGTGAAAATGTCGTTTATTTCGAGTGTTTTGATTTGGGAGACTGTGTTATCGTCCACCCAAAGAATGGAAATGGGTATCCTAGCACCCCCACTTGTCACATTATGTTGTCATTCCACACTGGACGGCAATTACTCTGGTCCAGTTTGTGGGCACGAAAAGAGATTCATTTGACCCAAGTTAGATGAATTAAAAATAAATTGGAACGTGGGAAATTATGCCTTGCGTACACATAGGCCAAATGACCATGCGTACACAAGGATTGTCTCCAGAAAATTGAAGCAATTTTGTTTCTACTATGCGTACGAAGGATATAACCATGCATACACATGGTTCAATTTTATAGCAGTTGGGCTGGTTTTTCATTTGAAATCTGATGTTGATTCATTAAAGGTTTCTAACTTTTTATGAATTGTTGGTACCTATTCGAGGCATATGGATGAAATTAGTATAAATAGATGATATATTTTTATTTCCAAATGTTAGAAACAACAAGTAAATCATTACTTGAGATATTTCAATTCATTCATCAAATATCCAAACTTCTTAAAATTTTCAAATTCAACTAGGAAGAATCAATTGTGCTTTTATTCTTCTTTCTTGAATGCTTGCCAATCCTCTAAACTATTCGCCGAAAATCCAAAAAGCATACTAGAGGAGGAAAATATCGCAGCGTATCATATACGTGTTTGAGCCCCATTCTTCATTTCATCTTGTTCATGTTTCCATCTTCATCTTCTCCTCTCCAATATTTCCAACAGTTGGTATTAATTTTGAACAATAAGTTGCTGGTGATTATTGGCCTGGCCTCTTGAACTTTAGGTATCAAAGCCATAAAACTACAATTTAAGCCTGGCGAACAAACCCAAACCTGAAGAAATATAGTGCTGCATATTAGATTCTGAAAACTAGTCCCCGTGACAGACGTAAATAAACCAGCGAGCGTGAGTTTTGATATCCTGATAAGTTAAATGCTGAAATCTTAGAGTGTTAAAATAAAAATTAGTATTTTGTCATGCACGTGAATTTATGGATTATATTGATTTCGTGGAAATTCTATGATTTGATTTTAAACAAAAGGTTAAAAGATTTAAATCTCAATAATGTACTTAATTAATATTTTAAAAGAGGCGTAATATCGTATGACTAATCTGCTAAATTTTATTTATATCCCAAGTGTACATAAAAATGAAGTTTTAATCTTTCAAAATTAAAACCTTCTTAAATTTTCATTTTTGATTTTAATTTTCAGTCTTAGATATAAAGTCGAAAATCTTAATTATTGAGTGTAACTTATCATTTAAATGGATTAATTGTGGATGGTATGACATCAGCCATCACGTTCAGAGGTTAGGTATGAAAATTGAACGCATGAAAATTTGAAATATAAATACCTCAGATAGTTGGAAATGTACCAAGTTCTCTATCTAAATTTGGAAATTTGACACTTTTCTGGGACATTAGTTCTTAAGATGGTTTAAGATTTTGATATTTCTGAAATTGTTGAGCTTATGTTGGCAGCAGAGGAACATGTAAAATAGAGATTTCTCCATTAATTTGTGCGCTGTAAAACAGACCAATGAACATGGATCTGATTTAGATAAGAATGCATTCTAGAATTGTTTATATTTTTCATGCTACAAATTAATAAAGAATAATGAAATTCAAAAAGAGACTTAGTAGCAGAAAGCAAAGAAATCAAAGAAAGAGAAGCCTCCTCTTCTCCTAATGTCATATATTATGAAGTCAGTGAGTAACTAGGAAAGATGGAAAGGAAACTGCATAGCCAAGAAGTACTACAGGGCTAGACTGATACAACACTCTAGGGCACATTGGATTTGAAAATTATAGCCCCTGTTTGGTATGGATTAAAATCTTATTTTAATCCAGTCAAAATCAAACAATCAATATCAATCACATCTTTCATGAGTCCCACAACTTTTCAACCACACGTTTCAAAAAATTCTATCAAAATCTACTAAAAATCTAATTTTATCTTATTATTTGTTGCTAATTAACTTAAGTCCAGTGCATTGATGATTAATGTTTGAATAGTCTTCGATAGTCTTAATAGGGAGACTGAGATATTATTTGGTAATAAATTATTACATCCTTTGAACGTGGAAGTATTTAAATTTCAAATAGAGACATCTTATATTTTATTAATCTTAGCTGTAAATCGACACTTGAAAATTGTTAAAAATTAAATTGTAGACATGTAGGTGAAATGTGCTCAAATGTGTTACTAAAAGACTATTAAGACTTTCATGTTTATCTTATTATAATGAAGTATGTGATATTGACAAGTTTAGAAAAATTTGCAAGAGCGTAGAAGTGCAGGCGAAGAATAAGAGCTTGCAAATATTAATGGTACCAAATTATTGATCAAAATAGACAAAAATAAATTGTAATCCGAGATGAACATAGGTAAATCATTGAGGGAGATGGGCTTAAAGTCATAAGGGAATCACTTCCGAGAGTAACCCAATCTTTTTTATTAGAGATCCCATGAAGAACGTTCAATGTAGTAGAAACAATTCGTACTCTGTGACTTACTATTTTTTTTTTGTGCTCATCTCTATGGTAATAGTGTTAATAATAATGTGACGTTAGGATGGGTTTAATCCTGAATGAGTACCCAGTCGAGAATTCTCGTGAGGTGTGGTTTGCACATACTCTTGGAGAACTCTTGAGGCTGTGACTATGGGATTGAGCTATTCCCTAGAAACTTTTACTAGAATCAAGATTAAAGTTTATGGCCCTCAAAGTGCTACTCGCTATGAATGAGAGCCTAAATCGATATAGTGTGGAACAATTGAAGTTTGGCAAAAGAGACATAATTCAAGGCTTAGTACTAAGAACCATTATGGTTATTTCAAATGGAAACTGTTATGATTAAGTGAGGTTCAAGTTCAAAAGACACCTACACCTATTACACGGTATAATGTTGCCACTATATACATTATATATTTATTTATTTTAGAAGTTTAAACCTTGTGGGAGATTGTTGTAATAAATATATTTTTTTTAAAAGCTTTAAACTCTCAGAATAAAATAGATTTAAATTTTTTCAATTTTTACTTTTAGTCTTCAGTCAAAATGTTATGTTAATATGAGTTTTATCTTGGAGTTTTGTAGTGCAGGAAGCACCCACACGAAAGGGAGGCAATACAACTTTAGGACATTCTTGACGTGACTCTCTCAAGTTTGCTTTTTTAACTCTCTTTACTTATGTTTTAAGTTTATTGTTGAACTATATTATTTATACTTGTTATGTTAATCAATAATATACTATTATTATAACTGATAAATATCTACACACAAATCACCTATTTTCCCAACATTACCTCCCCCAGCACACTCATCGTTCCCACATAAATCATGTTATATCTAAGCTATAGTTTGCCTAAACAAACTTTCCGTTAAACAAATAATCGCAGAATATCATATTATATATATGCTGATTAACAGCAGAGCAAGAAGGAAGAAACTAGCAAATTGAAACTTGTGAAAACACGGTATCCTTAAACAGATTGACTCTCTTATCATAAGTGCTTGAGGTTTATTTGAGCTTCTATCTCCCAAGATACGTCTTTGGATGTTAAATCTCTCTGTATATAAACTAGTCTTTGGCTTGATAATTTTTCTATATAGGGATAAATTTAATTGTTTTCCCTCCAATACATTAACTCCTTCCAAATTGTCCAATTTGAAATCCAATTTCTCATTCGCCCAATTATATTTTTGGCAAGTAAATATTTGATTTCAATGTTCTTAGAAGGAGAACACGAATCAACTTTAATCTTTTCACTCAAAATTATGCCAAAAGTAGCCACTAAGTCATTTTTTCCAACACTTTCTTCGCAGAATATTAACTAAGCAAGCAACTTAAACATACTAGATGGCTGAATTTTATAATTTTATGGTGAATATTGAATAAAAGTGGTATGACATGCAGAGGTATACCTCTCGGCTTACATTGGCACGTATTTTTCTCCCCGTGCAATGAGGAAACCCCATAGAAACACAATCGTGTTTGTTTGTTCTCAAGGGTGCCTATATATGCAAGTATTTTAAATGAAGTTACCAAAAATTGAAAATTAACAAATTAAAGTAATGCACAAAAAATCTGATTGGTGTAGCTAAAAAGGCACAAACTCACATATCTTTGCATGTCCGTATCCCAGTAATCAACGAGAACTTTCCACTGCACTGCTCAAATCTCTTCGGGAACTGATGCCAAGCATTCATCTTTGGTTTTCCATCGAAGTGCTTGCGCTTTGTACATGACTTCCGGTCGTAAAACTGATCACCAATTGATTATAAGCAATTAGTCTTATTTATAAGTGCATTTTTGGGCACTTATTTGTGGTCATATTACTAAGTTTTTATGTTTTTTATTAGTGCATTTTACATAACTTAGGTTAATTTTATCTTATTTCAGTTTTGGACATGTTTCTAAGCAATTGGAAAAGAAAGAAGGATAAATCCGCAAATTGATGAAAGTTTGGGGACTAATATGCATTTGGGTAAAAGTTGAAGCACTATTATTTTAAATGAAGTTACCAAAAATTGAAAATTAACAAATTAAAGTAATGCACAAAAAATCTGATTGGTGTAGCTAAAAAGGCACAAACTCACATATCTTTGCATGTCCGTATCCCAGTAATCAACGAGAACTTTCCAGTGCACTGCTCAAATCTCTTCGGGAACTGATGCCAAGCATTCATCTTTGGTTTTCCATCGAAGTGCTTGCGCTTTGTACATGACTTCCGGTCGTAAAACTGATCACCAATTGATTATAAGCAATTAGTCTTATTGATAAGTGCATTTTTGGGCACTTATTTGTGGTCATATTACTAAGTTTTTATGTTTTTTATTAGTGCATTTTACATAACTTAGGTTAATTTTATCTTATTTCAGTTTTGGACATGTTTCTAAACAATTGGAAAAGAAAAAAGGATAAATCCGCAAATTGATGGAAGTTTGGGGATTAATATGCATTTGGGTAAAAGTTGAAGCACTAGCATTGAAATAATTTGATGTAGAGGACCAAGATGGAAGAAAGAATAAAGAAAATGGCTGAAA
>CAIGRP010082189.1:0-45836 GCA_903798385.1 Fraxinus cuspidata | reverse complement strand
TTTTTTTTTTTTTTTTAAAATGAATGTATATATAAAAACGATGGAGGTAAATAGCGCCCACTTAGTAAATTCGCCTATTATAAGTCAATAAATACATGTTTGGAGCACATATTTGTACCAGATCAAAAAATGTAATTAATAAAGACTTCTATTTTTGCAGTGTATAGTACCATCCCAATTAGCCAACGTTATGCTGAGCTATCCAAAATTCTTCAATACATATGAGTTTCAAAAAATAGTAATATTGACGATCAACAAATTCGCTCAAATGATATTGTGATTGACTTATTTACAAAAGCATTATGACGTCTGGATTCAAGAAATTGGTGCACGTGATAGGAATGTAATGACTTAAAGATCTTCGATGGTAAACATCAGGGGAGTAACTGTATGCTTTTCCTTTCACTCTATTAAAAGAGAGAAGAATTGAAGATGAAAATAGCTTCTCATTCAATCAATTGAATTCGTACATTGCAGTAATAGCCTTTTAAATAGTATTACAACAACTTAACTAACTAACTAATCTTGACAACTATACATAACTACTTCTAACTAACATTGGCGCTAAAATGATTTTAGTTCAGTTGGACATGTGCTGTTGAACTCGTGTCCTGCTTGATGCTGAACTTGTGCTTCATTTCATTGATTCTAACACGCCCCCCTCAAGATGGACCGTGAAGATTGAGAATGGCCATCTTGGAAAGTAAAGAAAAGAAAGAAGAAGCTGGTAAAGCCTTGGTAAATATGTCAGCCAGCTGATATTGAGATCTAATTGGCAATAATTTGATAAAACCATCAACTACCTTGTCACGAACGAAATAACAATCAATCTCAATGTATTTTGTTCGTTCATGAAAAATGGGATTGCTAGCAATGTGAAGCATGATTATCACAGAAAATCAAGGCCGGAGATACATGAGTGATTTGCAAATCAAGAAGTAGCTGATGTATCCATGCTAATTCACTTGCAGTAGCTGCTAATGCTCGGTATTCTGCTTCTGCAGAGGACCTAGAAACGGTCTGCTGTTTCTTGGCTTTTCAAGAAATAAGAGAGTCACCAAGGAATACACAAAAACCTGTGATAGACCTCTTGGAATCAGTGCAAGAGGCCCAATCTGCATCAGCAAATGCGCGAAGCTGCATAGAAGATGAAGCTGAGAAGAACAACCCTTGTCCTGGAGCTGACTTAAGAAACCGTAGGAGATGATGAGCTGCATCAAGGTGCTGCTGACGAGGTTTGGAGACATACTGGCTAAGTTTGTGAACAGCAAATGTGATGTCAGGACGCGATATAGTAAGGTAGAGCAAATGGCCAGCAAGTCTTCGATAGGACAAAGCATCATTATCATTTAACAACTCACCATCAAAGGAATTTAGTCGAACCTTAGGATCCATAGGCAAAACAGCTGGTTTGCAGGCTAAAAATCTACCGTCCTCTGATAACTGTAATGTGTAATTTCTTTGAGATAAACAAAGCCCTCTATGTGATCTTGCCATCTCTAAGCCAAGAAAGTACTTCAATTTACCCAAGTCTTGTAACTTGAACTGACTATGTAGAAATGATTTCAAAGAGGCAATGGCATTGTGATCAGATCCTGTAATTATAATGTTGTCTACATAGACCAATAAGGCAACAAAGAAAGATCCAGAACCCTTTGTAAATAAAGAGTTGTCTAGTTTGGATTGATGGAAGCCATATGTGATGAGAGCTTGAGAGAACTTGGAGAACCACTGTCAAGATGCCTGGCGAAGACCATAGATAGACTTATGAAGTTTACAAATTGGTTTCCCATTTTTAAGCTTATCAGCAGGTAGATTGGAGTACCCCAAGGGTAAATCCATGTAAATCTCCTCAAACAAATCTCCATTCAGGAAGGCATTGTTCACGTCTAACCGTACAAGATGCCATTTATTTATGGCTGCAATATTGAGTATTGTCTTGACAGTAACCAGTTTAGCAACTGGAGAAAAGGTGTTAATGAAATTCAGCCCCTCTTGTTGAGTGTAACCCTTGGCTACAAAGCTTGGTTTATACCTTTCTACGCCTCCATCAGGTTCATATTTGACCTTATATACCCATCGACGGCCAATAGAATGTTTTCCCTTTGGCAGATTAGTTACAGTCTAGGTGTTATTTGACTTCATAGCTGCCAAGGTTTCCTTCCACTGATCAGATGCCATGGCTTGTTGATACGACTGTGGCTTAACATGTGATGAGACATTGAAAAGAAATGTGTTGTGTGAATGAGAAAATGAATTGTATGAGAGGTGCTTAGTCAAAGGATAAGCAGAATTGTTGTCAGGAGGTGATAGATTTGCTAGAAGATTACAATGGAATTCACGAAGATAAGATGGAGGTTTAGTCATTCTAGTAGATCTTCTAGGTGCAAAGGAAGAGGTTGAATTACAATTAGGTCTTTGATGACGTTGAGAAGAATCAGAGGAGGAATTGGGAGAGATCTCAAGAGAAAAGTCATTATTTGCAGTTGAATCAGACTCTGGATGATGTTCAATCAAAACATCATTGTTGGCGGTATTGGAAAAGTGTGAGACTGGATGTTGAATGACTATATCAGAAGTAATACTTGGCAATGCAACATCAGGGAAATGGTCTATGGAGTTTGCTGCAGATGTTATAGATTGGAAGGAAAATGACTTTCATGGAATACCACATCCCTAGAGATAAGAAAAGATTTAGAGGAGATATCATAAAGCTTATATCCTTTAGCTCTAGTAGAAAAATTGTTTCTGCGAGAAGGAAGTGTAGATGCAAAGCAAAGACTACCAAATACTTTAAGAGAATTGTAGTCAAATGAAGTGTCATAGAGTAAAGAAAATGGAGTCTTGTTTTTGAGTAATGGAGAAGGTGTTCTATTGATCAGGAAAGTTGCTGTAAGGATGCAATCCCCCAAGAATTGTATAGGCACTCTTGACTAAAAATATAATGCTCTTGCAGCATTAAGCAGATGTTGATGCTTTCTTTCTACGACAGAATTATGCTCAGGTCTTTCAACACAAGAAAACTGATGTATAATGCCTTCAGCATCAAAGAGTTCCGTGACTTTAACTCTTGAGCATTATCAGATCTAAAAGCCTTAATGATTTTGTGGAACTGATTTTTAATAAGAGCAAGAAACTTGGGTATGATAAACCTTGCATCTGATTTCTGTTTAAATCTAAGTAAATCGTGTGCAGTCATCTACCAGTGTGAGGAAGAATTTCTAACCAGCATATGTAGGAGTGTGATATGGTCCCCATTTATCACAATGTATCAAATCAAAAGCATTATTTGATAGATGATTATTTGACACAAATGAAAGTCTCCTTTGTTTTGCCAAAGGACAAATTGAACAAGGAACTGAAGTATTGTGTTTGAATCGAATACAATCAATAGATAACAAGTCCTTCAACAATTCTAGCTTCTGATATGATAAATGCCCAAGTTTGTCATGCCAAACTTGAGTAGTTACATTATTTGATACTAAATGTGAAAGCTGACAAAAACTATTATGAACTGAAGTACTGGAATCAATAACATAGAGATCTGCCTTCCTCTCACCCTTGCCAATCATCTTCAATGTGCTCAAGTCCTGAACCAAGCAAGAATCAGTGAGGAACTTGACACATAAAGAAGATTTCCTTGTTAGAGCACTTACTGATAATAGGTTGAATTTGAACTGTGGAACGTATAAAACATCACTAAGTACTAATTCAGACGTGAGTCTTACATTCCCAATCGACTGTACAGGAACCTGATTATGATTTGGCAATGTGACATATGCATTTTCAATTGGCTTCAACGTATAGAATGCTGATTGATTAGAACATATATGACTTGTGGTGCCTGAATCTACCACCAAATGCTTAGATGAATTAAAATCTGGATTAATAGAGATTGAGAAACAGATACCTGAATCCCTACCTGAATTGGTCCCTATCTCTGAATCCAACTTTGCAGCCTTATGGTGAGTGTTCGGCATGCTTATCAGATGTTGATATTGTGTGGGATTATGCACAAAATCACCAACATTCCCACTGTTGTCCTGTTTTTGATCCATGGGTGCAACATACTCATATTCGCCATGGCTTGATTACTTGGACCATTCAGACTAGATTTTTGCTTTGTTTTGTATCCTGGTGGATAACCATGGAGCTTGTAATACTTTTTCACAGCATGACCACTTAATCCACAATAAGTACATATTGGTTTCTCATTCTTTTCGATCCTGTTATACTGCTGTCCTACGGCCTTTCTAACATCATTTTACCCCATTCTTCTAGAATTATTTTGAACATAAAATGCCATCGAACCGGTTGTTCCAGATATATTAGTGACTGTGCTAATTTTTCTTTGATTTTCCTATTGAGCAACTAATGCAAAAACTTTATTAATTGGGGGAATGGGACCCATCAGCAATATTTGTCCCCTAGTTTGTGCAAATGATTCATGCAATCCCATTAGAAATGACATGACATACTCCATATGGTGATGCTCAATCATTTTCTTACTTCCTCCACATATGCACTTACCACAAGAACAAGTTGGCTTGTAGTTAGTGAGCTCTTCCCAAATTGTCTTCAATTTGGTAAAATAAGTACTGACAGTTGAATCCCCTTATGTGATATTCATTAGCTCTCGTCTCAGCTGAAAGATACGCGGGCCATTTCTTTGCTGATATCGTTCTTTCAAATCCGTCCAGATTTCGTATGCCGATTCAGTATAGAGCACACTAGCTGAAATTTCTTTGGACACAGAATTGAGGATCCATGAGGTAACAATATTATTGTTACAGATCCACGAATTGAGTAGCTCGTGATTATCTTCAGGTCGTGAAATAGTTCCATCGATAAAACCTTGCTTATTCTTCATAGACAAGGCAATGACCATTGACCTGCTCCAGGAAGCATAATTCTCCCCAGTCAATTGTTGTGAAACTAGGATCAATCCAGGATTATCTGAGTGATGCATAAAGTATGGATTAGATCCAGGATTAGCTAATGCTTCATTACCCATCGCAAAACTGATGAGCGGATCTCCTTTTTCTTACTGAGGAATCAATCAGTTGAATCTATCTTCACTGAGGAATTGATCAGCTGAATCTAATCGAAGAATGACGATGAACAAGAAAAAGAAAATGAATTAAAATCAGTGATGGCATGCGGCAATATTCTCTGATACCATATTAGAAGAGAGAAGAATTGAAGATGAAAATAGCTTCTCATTCAATCAATTGAATTCGTACATTGCAGTAATAGCCTTTTAAATAGTATTACAACAACTTAACTAATAACTAATCTTGACAACTGTACATAACTACTTCTAACTAACATTGGTGCCAAAATGATTTTAGTTCAGCTGGACATGTGCTGTTGAACTCGTGTCCAGCTTGATGCTGAACTTGTGCTTCATTTCATTGATTCTAACACACTCATATTTTTTTTCATTTGGTTTTCGTGGCAAAGTTTTAATAATGCAGCATTTTTTTAATACTAAAAAAATAACTGTACTTTCTTCCTTTGTTTGCTATTTTTGTATTGTTGAATTTTTTTTCAAAAAAAAGTTTTAACGTGCAGATATTATGTAATTAGTAATTCGAGGGTAGTGTTGTAAATTAAATACTAATTATTGAATGACTATCAAGGGCGCAGTCGCTCCCACAGGATTTCCAAATTACAATATGCTATTTATGCAATCATACTTGATAATAATGGTTGACCATGTAGGTGTCGTCAAAATTCGGACAATGAATTTTAAAAAAAGTTTTTGGAATTGATGAATGTGATGATACTAAGTATGGGTTGTCAACCAATATTATTAAAGTAAATTGTACATGTAGCACGATGCTCCAAATTTTCGATTTTTTTATTTTATTTCTTTAACAATTTATTTTAATCCATAATTTTCAACCCAAACCCAATATATGAATAATAGCTTAATTGTGTATGTTGAAAAAGATGTATTTAATGAAATTGATAACGAGACTATTATACAACGTTTTCAAAGTATGAGAAGTCGTAATGAACAATTATAAAAAAGGTACTATGTTTTGAATATTATCATTGTTATATAATTTGAAATTGTATTTTACGTAATTCTATCTTGTCCCCGTTGAACTATAATCTTAGGTCCTCCCGTAATGACTATTATATCTTCGTAACTTTAATTCTTACCTATAAATATAGGGATTTAACTCTCGATAAAATAACAAAACTGTTGACTCCCTCTATTCTATTTTATTCTCTATCTAATTTATTACAACACTAACAATGTAATGGAAACTCGAGTATAATTATTTCTATTTTTACTAAATTGAAAACACAGCAATATTATGGAATCTCCACATAAAATTTCAATTTGTTCTTGCTTTTTGTTGGAATCGAACCCTTGTCCTCTCTTGTTGCTTCCCCAATTTTTGATGGTAAAAATGTGTTTAGAGAAACATGCTTTTATAAGTGAAATGTTTTCTCTTGATGACTGAAACGTACATTGCTTCTGACCGTTGGATAGTGGATGAGTTTTCTACTTGGGCTCGATGGCTCTTGGGTTGCTGCAACTGTTCATTATTTCTGGAGACTTCTAGGGCTCCTGCATGTTGAGAGAAAAAGAGAGAAAGGGGGAGGAGAAGAGCTAGGGTTTGCTGCCTTCGTTTTGATTTACTTAAAATCAGAGATTTTAAGTTTTGCATGTGATAGAGTAAGTTTGATTTTGTAATATTCCGAGTGTACTGTGAGAATTTGTGTGATTTCTCTGTTGTGGGTTTTGGTGTTGTTCGAAAGGTTATTTTGAAGATATCTTAGTGAATCTTTGTAGATCTATCACTGCATTTGAGAGATAAGTATCTTATTTCATCTCTCTGAACATTTGTAACTTTCGTTGCCATTTTGGGCTGTTTTAGTGCAACTGAACATAATCTTTTTCTTGGATGCTCAACGGGAGATGTAGGTGTTAGATGTGGTTACCGAATCTCCACGGCTACGGCTGAAATAATTTTTTGGTATTAATCTTTAATTTTCTGCGGTTTACTTTCAGTTTGATTCGATTATTCTTGTTTCTCAATTCTTATATCGTGTGGTATTGACTACACTTTTCTTTGATCAAACAAGAATTCAGGTTTCAAGAAAGCTGTTTCTGAATCTTGCAGTATTAGACGCTAAAGCGAGACGGACTAAAAGAAACATTCGATCAAGAGAAAACACATGTCATGTTTGCCTTGTAAAGAGAATGCAAATGCTTCGTGTAATGGTTTCTATTTTGGACCTTCCGAGACGGTCATTCCTGAGAGGATAATTTGTTGGTTGAACTACAAATTAATTTGAGAAAGAACTTGCAAAACTAAAGCATCATAAGAAATCATCGGTCCATCAAGGCGAAAACCATAATGGCTTAAACTTCGAGGGATTGTTCGTTTTCATCATCATCTGATGATGATAAGTTTCAAAGTTATGTGATAAACCTTGTTCCCAAGAATGTTGCTGAAGAAGAAACTCGAGGAATCAGGAAAGAGGTTAAAATTGCTAGGAATGAGGATAGTAGAACAAGAAAGCAGGGAGAAAAAGAATCGCAAGATAAATTGAGAATCATAGAAAACCTTTTTTTTTTTTTTCCTGGGCAGCATTGTGGTCGTTTAATTAACTTATGCAACCCCTACAGGTTTATAGACAGCGACCTTTTTTTTTTTTTTTTATAAATATAGATGATATAATTTTGTTTTATTAACATCGATTTGAGTCCTGCTACAGAATTCTGATTGATAATGCTATGAAGTATTAAACAGATCGGGTACTGAGACCAGTCCAACAATAGATCTTACTCAGAGGACGCAGTAAGATTTTGGACAAACCAGATTGAACAATGAAAAGCATTTCTTCTCTCTCTCACTTTGCTAAGGTCAATGAATTGTTACACTAGCATCAGAAAACTCGAGTTTTATGAAAAACTAACGCGGCCACTATTACAGCCAGTTTCCGCGTGGAAGTGGCGTTTGGCTGTTTAAAGTCAAGTCGATCTACTCGAGGTCATTTGCTAAGGTTGACCAGGCCAAGTAGAGGGTCAGATTAAAAGCTAAATTGTACCGCGTAGGCTCGTTACAGCACGGCAGCACAACGAGTTGTGTTTGGCCTAAACAAATGTAAATATGTTATAGGGAATAGGGAGTTTCAACTTTCAATATTTGCTAGACCTTTATGCAGTTATGAAATGAAGTTTATGCATCTGCTTAATGATCCAAATGAAATTGTTGTCACTATAGACAAATCAGCATGGTCAAAAGTATGTTATAATGCACCAGATTTGAACTGTGCAAATATTTTCTTTTCTTCTTCAGTTTGCTAAGGTTAATGACTTGTTACACAAATATCAGAAAACAGATAAACTATGATAACAGAAATTTAGAGCTCTGTCCCGCTCCCATTCAATCATGTGGCATTAATCAATTTGTTTTAACTACTTGAAAAGGAGAAACGCCATCCATAATGTAAAAAGTGGGGGTGTAGAATTAGAAACCCGTCCACTGACTATTTGGAGGCGGTCTCCATGTCTTTCTGCACTTGATCATAGGCACTGAGCAGTGAAGCTCGCATATTTGATATCTCTACCAGCATTTCGAGAGCTACAAAAGATAACATCATCCCAAAAAGTCATACAACAGAATTAATATTTTTCGTAAAAGAAAATATACAAGTACATGAAAGGGAGAAATTTGCCGCGTTGGGGTAAGGATGCGTGTCTTGCCTGAAGCAGAACTGCACGTGTCAATACAGGTTTGCATCTTGGCGGTAGATCATATAAAGTACTAAAAAAATTGCAAATAATGAAGGAAGATGATGCAGTCATTATCTTAAAACAGCTTCTGTGTGGATGTGGCGTTTTTGGTGGTGGTGGTGGTGGTTGGGGGGGTGGGGGGGGTGGGGTGTTCAATGTTGTTAGAATTGAGAGCAATATTCAACAGCCAAGTAAGCAAGTAGTAACAAACACGAATGACAATGCTTTTGATACTACCGGTTGAGCTATGCAATAAATAATTGTTTAGATGAACAAAGTTGATCCAGTACCTGTCTCAAATGAGACTTGGGAAGCTCGAAGCTTAGGAGACACCAAAGTTCCAAACATGGAGAGCGATTTAGAACGTTCTCTTTGAACCTGCAAATGTGTGATAAGATAATCAACTTTTTGCAGACACAAATCCGCTGTAATATCAAACCTAGCCTATGAATTTAAAAGAATGCAAGTCATATATTAAACCCCTGTTTGAGCCCCATTCTTTAAAATTCAATTTTCTCATGTAAGCCAAAAAATTTTCACAACTTTTCAACCACAAATTCTCTAAAAAACTTTCATTTATTACAAAATCTTTTTAGCTAATATTTATAATATGTTGCCTCGTAGGGGTTGAACTTGGCTACAAAATAGTTTACATCAACCAAAAGAATACAAAATAATTGAAAAGAACATAACATGGACAGAATGTTAGATTGTTTGATCTTTTTGGGTTTAATATGCTGCAATCTGATGCAACAGTTGAAGTACAGATTAATGCAAAAAAGTTGACTCATTTAACAACATGAAATTTGAGTTTGAGTTATTTGTAAAAACATGAGATATACTAGCAGAATATTTATCTTGGATATCTACTTACTTGATCATCAACGGTAACAGGAGTTCCCACACTTTCTGGACTTCTCGCCTGAATTTCTTTACAGGAGAAAACACAAAAATGTTAGATGAACTGTCGTTGCCAAAGCAGGAAATCAGATGAGGAAAGCAAGGCAAAAATTCTGAAGTCCTGTTCTGGTCACACACATTTTTGGCATACAAGGAAACATCTGGTGGTAGAAAATAGTTTCTAATACAGTTTTAGTATGGTCAAAAGGCCAAAACAAAGGCAGAAATCTTTCCCTCAAGGACGAGATCACGTTTGACTAAGTTTAAAAGAGTTCACTTAATAAGTAAATAATTTTTGAAATAAATAATGTTTTTTATTGGAAAAATTTGGAAATAAGTTACTTATGTTGACACCAAGGTGAGGGTTTCAACCTTACTTTTTTCACTTACAAGTAAGAAAAAAGTAATATATCGAAGCATGTTTGGAAACAAATAGTTACTCAATAGTATCATTTGACTTTTTTCTTTAAGGCTTAGCCAAACATGCTTTGAACAGCTTTAAAACATGGTTAACTGACCAGTTCACAATTGATAACAGGTTTCAGCACTCTCATTTATTTTTTGTATAGAAAAGCATCAAACTAAAAGGGCCTCACAATTGGTAACAGGTTTAGTACTCATCGAGATTGAAATCAAGGGCCTCAAGGTCAAATCCTTTATCTATTGTCATTTTCCGTAAGCCATTGAGACCAGCACTCTCACGTTTATATTTTTGAAGGACCAGTAGAAATTTCCCCAAGCAGTCAATCTAAAAGTTAGGAAGCAAACATTACCAGGACTCTGTGATGTATCCCGATGCTGAAGACTATAAGACTTGATCTTTAACAACTCATCCTCCCCAAATTTGGCTTCTTCAAAGTTCTTCTCAGGATTACTGGAGGATGCCCATTTGCGTAAAGTGAAATGTGGCAACTCTCTATCAGGGCCAGCTGAAAAGATAGAATTTAAAATTAATAATAAGCACAGGGGTAAATTTAAGAAAGCTACATTTTCTATTCGCGGGACAAAAGTAGGGAGAGTGCGAAACTTTATGCGCTTGAATGGGAAAAAAGGCATATCCTTGAGAGTAATTTACAAAGTTATATTCCTGGCTTTCCAACCCTTATCTCTGCATTTAGTTAGTCTTTTCTAAATTACGATAGAGTCGAAATCTAGGATTTTAAGAATATTTCCTAGAAGCAAATCGATTGTGGCGAAAAGATAAGCAATAAAAATACCAGATTGCTCATTAACTTGCAAAGTTGTTGAAGCAGGGTGAAATTTGAGGTCAAACAAGGTACTGTTGATACGTGAAGCACCCATTGAATATCGTGCACTAGCTAACTCCAACCATCCCTGCATAACAAATAGACATCACACAAATTTTCTCTAAAATTGGTCAAACTTGCAATTAAAATAGTTTTAATCGATGAAAATCACAGCGGGGATAACAGTATAATCCTAAGATTTATTGTTACTTGGAACTAAAATGAAATGATAGAAGATGTCCACGTAACAATAGGAAAAATGGTGATAATAAAGTTATTTCAAAAAGTAATTGTTTTAAGTGCCATGGTTCGATCAATAATGAGAAAGGATGACTCAAACATGACGTGAAGAATAAGATAAGAGCGAGTTGGACAAAATGTACAAGATTTCATTTGGAAAAAAATCTGTGAAATAAAAAGATAAGCTGTACAGACAAAATGTACATAAATGAACAATAAAGACTCGAAAGTCTAATTGCATAAAAAATTAGTCCAATATAAGTTCTCAAGTATTCTATGTCATAAGGAGAAGTCAGGAATGGAAAAACATGCAGAAGGGTTAACTTTGGAAGAAAGGGTTACAGGAGCAGGATTAACCGAAATACCAGAAAGTGAAATGAAGGAAATGTAGCTGTTGCAACTTGAGGATAAGATGATGAAAATTGCCTTTTATGTTTCTTTTAATTAGAATGAATCATAATAACTAGAAACACGATTTCTTTAAATATACTGCTAAACACATTGCATCTAGTGGGTTTTAGGAAGTGAGGGTATATCAGTGATGATTTGGAGAGAGGATAATCTGTCTTGTTCATTGCAGTATTGCAGAATTTCAGTTACACGAATATCCTTCCCATTTCTCTCTTCCCTCACCTCTAGTCTCATTTTGTTTATTAGCTTAATAAAAAGTTCAGTCCAAATTGCTCATTTGTATGTTGAATTTTTTTTATTGTGTTGGCCTGGGTTGGGTTATATTCTGTTGAGATTCAACCATTACATTCTATTATAATAACTTGGAAAGGGCAAACTTTGAACTTCTCAAGAACACTATGAACACATATTTCTAGGTGGTCTTGGGTATTTGATTCCCCTATCTGGCTTGCAATCTAACTTTATGTTTGTTTTGTCAACTTCACGATGTTTTCTACAATACACTCGGATCGCGGGTCAAGAGTCGAGACAAAAAGAAGATGAAACCAGACGTGATAGGGCCAATGTATCTTTTAACATTATTGGTGAGGTAATTCTGTTTTCTATATATTCAAGAATCTTGAAACTTTACCTCATCATTGGTGATGAGAAAACAGTCATAAAAATTAATGCAATCTAGAAACTCAAAATTCAAAAATATTTAGAAGAGCAAAAATTTCAGACGTACACTGATAACAAATTTCATATTTTTCTTACAAATAAAAATTCAGAAATCAAGGAAAATAAATCTGAATATTGTTTGCAGATGATTTGTTTTCTTTTACCAGAACATGCCCACAGATATAACAGAAAGAATAAGTACTTTTCAATCAAAATGATGCTGGTTTTATGCACTCCAGTAAAAAGGGAACCCATGAGATGATCCAAGAAATGGGAGATCTAATCAATAAAAAATCAATTTTTTAGTGAAGGAAATTAATAATACAGAAAAGAGAAATTTTACCTGGCGGAGTGTTGAAGACAAGGAATCCATAAGAATTAGATAGGTATCCATGGAGTCCAAAAAATTTAGTATATTTTCTTCTTTCTCAGAAATTCCTTCATTTGATTCTCTACCATTCTTAGAACTCTCCATTTTATCGGTGAATTTTGTTGTCTCAGGAAAAAAATTGAAAAATTTACAAGAGATTCGATTCGGAAAATTAGCAGAAAACAGGAAGAGATGCAGAAGAGGGACCTCGTTTTACAACCAGAGCCGTTTTGTGAATTTTGCACTAAAATCGTGCTAAGGGTCTCATTTGCGCATTTCACTGATAAATCGCGTTCAAATGGCATCAATCTATACGTTCAATCAATTTTCCAAAGCAACAAAATTATATAAATTTAAATTTATTTAATATAGTATATTGATTTTTTTAGCCAGACACCATAAAATATTAACAAAATTGTCAGCAAATTTGTCGGTGTAGCAAAACTACCTTCTTCGAACCTCAACTTGCAAATATTCACTCCCTGCGACCTATGGCCCTTGCGCAATTGCAAGGGTAGAGCCATTCCTAGATCAATCTTGGCGAATAATGATATTTATCATTATGATGATAGGATATTGATGACGTAATGATCTATATGAAATAATGAGATTAAATATTTCAATTTTTATGAGAGATGAGGGGGGAGAGAGAGAGAGAGAGAGAGAAATATAAGAGATAATGAGTTGTCACATCATCTATATTCCATCATCGTTACGAACTTTTGGCCCAGACTCAACCCATTTTTTTTGTTTTTGAGTATTGGGCTTTTCACACGTTTAATTTCCTCTATTTTAAAGTGTTAATTACACATGTTGACGTTGAAAAGTATATGGATCAATTCAAGTCAACTTTAAATATAAATAAGGACTTTTATTGATGATCACTTATAAATTACAAGAGTTTTCATCAAAAGAAATATTTGAAATGTGAAGGTGTCCTCTCAATTTTCTAAAGATAGCATACTCCTTTTTATATGAAAAGAAGATCAGGTATCTTTCACATTCCTGTCTTGTCAATCAACAGCACCGAGCTGTGACTTTGGGCGAATGACTTTTAACCCTAATTGGTTGTTTGTCAAATCAACATACAATACTGAACTGAGAAAGTACGCTAATAATGAGGTGGCTTCATCAAGCATTTATGAGGCCGATCTTACCCATTAATTAATGAATTGATTAGAGAATAAAGCTACAACATATGATTGGTGGGTTTGGTGGACGCTGATGTAATTCTTTCTGAATGTTATTAATTAATTGAAGATTACGTCAATGTATAAAGATTCTACAATCACTATATCCCCTCAAACCACAACTGTCATAATTTTGAGTTGACTTTACAGTTCCGGCCTTAATGGATCATGATCCAAGTACATATAAGAACCCAACTTAATTATGTTGCCAGGTCGGATGTTAACAGTTACCTCTAGGTCAGTTCTTACTTTAGTAACGGGCTGACCTTGATCTAAATTGGCTCATTTTTCTATATACATCAATAAATGGTATAGACAGGCGTCACAGTCTAATTTGGTGAGCTGTCACGCATCTTCAGAAACTTCTTTTGGAAGCTTCCACCAAAACGACATCGTTTTGGAATGATAAATCTAACCATCCACTTTCCCTCTATTTCTTCATCTAACGGTCCAGTTTCTGCCTCTTCACCTCCTTCCTCTTTAATTATGATTTTTCATTCCATTTTCACACTTTTGCTTTCAAAATTTCTCTCACAGAAGTAAAAATTTTCTTCAGATTTGTGTTGAGTTTTCATTTACTTTTTGAGTGAGGTCGCCCATTCCCAGGTATTTCCTTTAACAGAAAATACCTTTCTTCTTATTGTATTTCCTCTTTGGTCATTTCTGTGAGTTCGGACGAATATAGGGTTCATTCTTGGGGTAATAAACAAGAAAAAACAATACCTTCCAGTCCCCATCTCTACAATTTATCCAGAAGATTTAGGTCATTCTAAAAATATGGAACAAAACAAGGGAAGAGGTCGGGTCTCACGAGGAGGTGATGAAAGTTCATAAGAATGGGGGCAGATTCATATAGGTCAGTAGTGACGGGGGATATGCAGGCGAGCATAAGAGCAAAATACAGTATCCCCAATTCGGTAGAATTAGTAATTCCCACCTCATCTGACCGAGCTAATGCTCTACCAATAGGATATGTGGCTTTAAATTCCGTCATCTTGAATGCTAGGCTTAGACTTCATTTTCCTAGGATTGTTCATAGATTGCTTTCTTCTTGGGAAATAGCCCCTACCCAGCTATACCCCAAAGCTTGAGAACATCAATTGCCACCTTAATTTTGTGGAGTAAGTTAGGCCATCCTGAATTAAACATAGCACAATTCAACTCCCTTTTTACCTTTAAGGAAGACGGGAAGAACACTGGCTGGTGGTATGCCAGTGTCAGGCCTAGGACAGGTGGCCCCTTAGTTTTAGACACTCAATTCTCAATAAAGAAATGGAAAGAGGAGTTCTTTTACATTTTGGGAGAGTGGCAGTTCCATCTACCGAGGTGAATACGGAGGATGTAGTTCATACTCTCTATCACCCATTATGTAAGTGAATATAACCTTTGTATCTTTTTGCACTTTATTTTATAAGCCTAACTTATTTGGTTCTATATGCAGACTAAAAAAAGGTGACTTTGACCTCGACAATCCAAGAGCGAGCTGACGTTATCAGAGTCTCCCAAAGAAATAGAGGTCCTGCAAGTTCAAACAGGACTGTTCCAGTCTCTTCCTTCTACCTTAACTTCGGCCAGGGCTTCTACCTCTATCCCAACTTCTTCCAGTAAATATTTTAATTAGTATTACAATTAGCATTTGCCCTAAGAGCAAAACTAATAGATACAAATTATTTTTTCTGTTTTAGATCAAGATCAAGACATGTTGGGATACAAAGAAACAAAAGTAGCAATTGCTGCTAAAGGCGAAAAGAAGAAGGCTCCAGCTAAAATTGTGAGTCAACTTGAAGAAGTTGAGGTTGAGCAGGAGGCTCAACCTGCCAATATGTGAAAACATCATCAGAACTTACCCCAGTGACCTTAGCTCCTGAGTGGTCTTCACCTGAGGTGCCTTTCCAAGAATCAATCACGGCACCACCTTTAGTCCCAACAATTGCAAGAGTTAGCTCCTCAAGGTTGCAGGAAAGGTGCCCAGACTTGAGAATGTCAAACGTCGAAAATTTGATGAGCCATCGACCTGAAATATTTCTGACTTTCCTCAGAGCTCCATCCCCGTCAAGGGAATCTACTGTAGCACTTCATTCCCCTCTTAGAGAGTCTGCCAACTTTCTTACTAGGAGCTGGAACGAAAGGGAGAATCAATTCTGAGCTGAGATGACTGTAGGAGAGGTAATTATCTTAGCTCAGCTCCACAGCCATAGATCAATTTTGTATATGATGTTTGTGGCTGATAAGGTAATTTGCTTGAGTTTAGAAATTGCTTACTTCTATTTTAATTTTATTATATATTTATTAACACTAATTTCTCTGCCCAGGTCAAAGCCAAGCTATAAAAAATGCTCATGATAAAGAACCAAGCCTTAGGCTTATTTGAAAATATGGATGCTGAACAGGAAAAGTTCGTGAAGAAAGAGAGACTACGAAGATTGCCTCAATAAGATCAATAAGATGGGGGGTTGAGTTGGAAGCTAAATCAGCTTCAGAATTTAGGTATATGGATGATAATGAGGCCCTACGAATTTGGGGGAAGAAGGCTACCCAACGAGCAACCAATGCGAAAAAGAGGGCTGAAGAGGAAAAAATACGAGATGATGAAGACCTTGAAGATAATATTCAAGCTCTACAATACCCACGTCTTCCTTAGGATTTACTTAGTGTTTTTTCAAACATTATTTTTTGTTGTTTTTTTTAAACATTACTAAATGAATGGTGTCAAGTTCTTATTTTGTTTATGAATCAATATTAGTTTTTCTTTTATTTTGCACAAAATGTTGTTTATTCTTATAATAGAAACTTATCTAAGTGTTGCAGAACATACAACCGTAACTCAGCTTGCTAACGAGCAAAACTTTACAATTTTCCTAAGAGGAAATTTGTCTAAGTGTTGCAGCACATGCAAACTTAGCTCAGCTTACTAACAAGCAAAGTTTTTATAATTTCCTTAAGAGGAAATTTTTTTAAGTGTTGCAGCACATGTAACCTTAGCTCAACTTGCTAACGAGCAAAGCTTTATAATTTTCTTAAGAGAAAATTCGTCTAATTGTTGCAGCACATGCAACCTTAGCTCAGCTTGCTAACGAGCAAAGTTTTTATAATTTCCTTAAGAGGAAATTTGTTAAGTGTTGCAGCACATGCAACATTAACTCAGCTTGCTAACGAGCAAAGCTTTATAATTTCCTTATGAGGAAAGTTGTCTAAGTGTTGCAGCACATGCAACATTAGCTCGGTTAGCTGAGAAACAATACTTCTGCTATTTTTCAGATAAAACACACAATTTTATTATAAATTTACAGTACAAAGTACATTCACTTCCTATTGATAATACCTCTTGAGGTGTTCTACATTCAAAGGGCGCAACAAATGTCTGTCATCTATATCTTCTAGCTCGTAGGCTCTATTGAGTAGTACTCTAGTTACTTTGTAGGGATCTTCTTAATTTGGTCCTAAAGATCCAGAGCTAGATTCTCTAGTGATAAGGAAACTTTTCCTTAGTACCAGGATACCGACCTCAAAGACTCGTTTCTTGACCTTCTGATTGTAGTATTTTTCATTGTGTTGTTTGTATACAACATTCATGATTTCAGCTTCATTCCTAATTTCCTCTATTAGGTCCAATTCTCGATGCAAAGCTTTCTCATTCACATCCTCTTTGTACATTGTTGTTCGAATAGAAGGAATCCCTACCTCTAATGGGATCACAACTTCCACCCCAAAAGCTAGGGACAAAGAGGTTTCTCCGGTGGTATTTATAGGCGTAGTACGATAAGACCATAGTATGTTGGGGAGTTCCTCAGTCTATCCTCACTTAAGAGCATCGAGTTTTGCCTTTAGTGTATGCTTGATAATCTTATTGATTGCTTCAACTTGACCATTAGCATGATGATGATTTGGCGTGGAGAAATGCTTCTATATACCAAGTCCTTTTTGCAAAAGTTTGCGAAATGAGTATTGTCGAATTGCTTTCCATTGTCTATTACAATGGAATGAGGTATTCTAAACCTACACACAATGGACTTCCATATGAAATCAGTGGTCTTTTATTCAATAATCTTAGCAAGTGGTTCAACCTCTGCCCATTTAGTAAAGTAATCAATTGCAACAATTGCGAACTTCGTTCCATCCTTTCCGGAGGACACTGGGCCAATTAAATCAATCCCCCATTTGGAGAACGGCCAAGGAGCTACTACAAAGTTCAGCTCTTCTCGCGGAAGTTGATGTTAGGAGCGAAGCGTTAACATTTATCACATCTTCTCACAAATTCTAATGCATCCCATTTCATAGTCGGCCAGAAATATCGTTGACGTATGATTTTATGAGCCAACGATTGTCCTCTGGAATGATTTCCACATACTCCTTCATGTAAAGCATAAAGTGCTTCTTCTTCATTCAGACATTTTCACAAAGGTACTGAATATTCCCGTTTGTAGAGCACGTTGTCAATTAATGTGTACCTTGCTAACGTCATCCAGAGTCTTCTTGCTTCAATAGGATCTTCAGGACGTACCCTCGTTCTTAGATAGGAACCAATTTCATTAATCCACGTAGGCTTATGATCAGTCATCATGGAGACAACTTCTAGTCTTTCGATGGCAGGATGGGTAATCGTTCCTACTGGAATGCTATCAAACTCTTCTATTCTTGCACTTGTCACCAACCGAGCTAAAGCGTCAGCATGACCGTTCTAAGTTTGGGAAATTTGTTTGACCAAAATAGTTTGAAAACTATCAAATTCCTGCTTAACAATTTGAAGATAGCTATTAATCCTTTTTTTCTTAGTTTGGTAGGCCTCATTGATCTGATTGACCACCAATTGTGAGTCACCGTGGACTATCAGATGAGAAATTTTCATCTATTTTGCCATCCTCATCCCAGCTATTAGCACTTCGTATTCGGCTTCATTGTTAGAAGCCTTGAAGTCAAACAGTAAGGCTTCACAGAATAATTGGCAATTCAGACCTACCAAGACTACTTCTGCCCCTGATCGAATTTCGATTGAGGATCCATCTACAAAAATTCCCATAGAATGTCATGAAGGAGTAATTCTAGTGGTTTCGCAACAAAATCAGCAAGCGCTTGACCTTTTAGGTGCGATGTTTATATCTTATGTCAAATTGTCCAAGCTCCACTGTCCATTTGACCATTTGTCCTAAAGTATCAGGCTTCTGCAAGGTTTCCCTTAATGGATAGTAAGTTAAAATATCAATAGGGTGCTCCACAAAGTACGGTCTCAACTTCCTTGTAGTCATAACAATGACATAGGCCAATTTCTCTAAAGGAGAATAACGGAGCTTGGCTTCTTGGAGGGCTTTACTAACATAGTAAACATGATGTCATATTCCTTCTTCTTCTCGACCTAAACAGCACTGATAGCATGTTCAGACACTGCAAGATATAAGATCAGCACTTCACCTGCTCTTGGTTCTGACAACACTGGTGGCTGTGCCAATTGTTATTTTAGCTCCTCGAAGGTGAGTTGGCATTCAACGGTCCATTCAAACTTCTTCTCTCATCGCAGAGTATCGTAGAATGGTTTGCACCTATCAGTTGATTTTGATATAAAGCAGCTGAGGAAAACTATTCGTCCAGTCAATGTTTGAACCTCCCCAGGCCTTGTTGGGGCTTGCATTTCAATGATAGCTTGAATTTTTCTAGATTGGCCTCAATTCCTCGACAATTTACAAGATAACTTAAGAATTTTTTGGAGCTCACACCAAAGACGCATTTGTGCGGATTTAGTTTCATCCTATACTTTCTCAAGATTCCAAACTTCTCAATAAGATGTTGTCGATCATCTCTGACATCTGCACTCTTAACTAGCATGTCTTAAACATATACTTTCATGGTTCTACCAATTTGTTTAGTGAACATGGAATTGACCAAATGTTGATTAGTGGCTCCAGCATTTTTGAGGCCAAAAGGCATCACCTTGTAACAATAAATACCTCAGTTAGTAATGAAGGCAGTATGTTCCTGGTTCAGCTCATACATAGGGATTTCGTTGTTCCTTGGGTATGCGTCCATGAAGCTAAGCAATTCATGTCTTGCCGTTACATTGACCATCTAATCTGTCCTTGGTAAAGGAAAACTATATTTAGGACATTCTCTGTCATCATCCATTCTCTATTACTTTTCTTTACAAGAACTGGGTTAGTAATCCATTTAGGATATTTTGCTTCACGAATAAATCCATTGGGAAGCAACTTTTGTACCTCGTGATTTAGGGCCTCGTACCTTTCCAAGTTTAAGGGTCGAAATCGTTGCCACGTATGTCGAACCTAAAGGTCGATACCCAGCTTATGGCAAGTGACGCTGGAGTCAATTCTTTCCATATCTACATGATTCCAAGCAAAAATATCAAGATTCTATTGGAAAAACTTTGTTGTCTGACCTGGGATAGATGGTCGAAGTTCATGGCCTATTCTAAGCTCCTTCGATGGATCATCTGGTTTGACCACCACTCTGTCTAGTTCTTCCACAGGTTCTCCCCCTTTGACCCTTAGACTGGGTCTAATGAGCCAGGTCGGATTCCATTAGAAATGCCATATAAAATCATGGGAAAATATATGCATCCTTCATTGCTGGGCAGATCTTCATCTGGTATTTCTCAGCGATGTCCATATTTTCCTTAACTTGACTTACACCATGGGGCATAGGAAATTTTAGCCTGTAGTGGTACATGGATACAATTGCCCTAAGATTGAACAACAGAGGCTACCCTATGATGGCGTCGTAAGGTGAATTAGAACCTAGCACGAATTCAGTGTTCAACTTAGTTTGGCGTAGAATTTCACCAATTTCAACACAGAGCTTAATCAACCCTTTTGCTTAGGTAAGGGCTCCATTAAGTCCTAAAACCACGTTTGAGTATGGCTATAGAAAATTTAATGGAATACACATCCATTCCAATGTGTTAGTATAGAGTATGTTAAGAGAACTCCTTGTATCTACTAAAACTTTGGGAATGATGACTCCTGCTATAGGTATTGAAACCACCAAGATTCTAGGATAAGGACGTGGGTCTATCTCCTTATCGTCGAACGAAGATGGCCGTCCGTTATTATTTTGTGGTGTTTCTCAGTAATACTAATCTCAGAGAGGTCGGCTATGATGGGTCTCTTTAGTGTAGCCTCCCTTGCTTGATCATTTTATCTGTTCCTCAACATGCGGATATGAGGACTAGGTAAATGAACGTTGTAAACTCTAGCCTTAGCTTGATTTCCACGTACTATGCCAACTCCGTTCGGAGTGAAAAACATTATGTAACAATGATATATTGAAGTGGCAGCCTGTAATTCATGTAATATGGGTCTCCCTAATATAGTGTTATAATTGAAAGGCAAGTCAACAACCACAAAATTCGCTAGAATTTTTCTCTGACAAGGGACTTTACTTAGCTCTATAATCAAAATAATTTGACCTTGGGCTTCAATTGGGTCCCCATAAAATCCTTACAGCTTTCTGAAATATGGTTGGAGATACCGTTCTTGGATTCTCATTTGGTCTATAGTTCGATTGACCGAACTCCCATTATGTACGAGAGTTCGATGTATTTGTAAGCCAGCTACCGACATGGTTATTACTAGCACATCACTTTGGTCCTATAAAATTCCATGCGAATATTCTTCTGAAAATCCAAACCATTCTGATAGCGATGCCATACTGGTATCAGGCTTTGGTCGTCATGCATCGTAATTTTGGCAAATGCGTGCATCTCACGCTTGCCTACACCTTACCCTTCTGGATCCTTCAATGCGCTGATTACCACATACTAACGTTCTTATTTTAGCTTGAGGTGGGAGATTTCGAGCTTGGTGAATTGGCTGACCTCGTTAAACTGTCTCATGTTGGCGAGGTTATTGGTTAGATGCCTTGTTCTTTTCTCCAAGTTTACACACAAAATCTTGTAAATGACATCGTCGAATTAATGACTCTACCTCTTTCTTCAAATTTCTGCAATCATCTGTGTTGAGCCCTACCGACCTATGATACTTGTAGTACATTTTTTGGTTCCATCTTGGTGGATCCTTTTTCTGAGGTGGGGGTATGTGAAACGCTTCTTTTTCTCCTGTTTGTAAGAAGACCTTGTCCACGGTAGTGTTTAGTGGGTGATATTCAAGAAACCTTTCCGGATAAGACCTAGGACAATCTCGGCCCCTCCAGTCTTTCATCTTTTCATGATTGAACCATTTATTTAATTTTTCTCCTTTGCTGGATTAGGGAAATGTGGATTCATCTTGACTTCTTCCTGATCTGAAGTGACTTCCTCCACACTTATATTGTTTTTAGCTCGATTGAGGAACTTGTGATACGTTCAAGACCCATCTTCATGTACAAACCACCAAAACCTCGTTCTAGGCCTTAACCTAGATAGAATTGCCATAAGAACGGCATCGTCGGAGATTTTTTCAACCTCCATAGACTATTTGTTAAACTCATTGAGGTAAATTTTAAGCGATTCGCACTTTTCTTGCTTGATACTTTCCAAACATTCTTTGGGCGTGGTTCTTGATTTGGAACCCACGAACTGAGCTAGGTACACCATGGCAAGGTCGTTCCAATTTCTTATGGATCTTTGATGTAGCCTCCTAAATCACGTTTGAGCTTTTTTTATCTCCCAACGTTAATGGAAAAAGCACGACACATAATAGCGTTGCCACTCCTTCCAGATCCATCCAGGATGTGTATTTGTCTAAATGACTAAGGAGATCTCATTCTCCCTCATATCCGATCAGTTGTGGCATTTTCAAATTTTCAGGCAAAATTTCAGTGAGAATGTTTTCAGTGAAATGAGAACGTCGTTTAGTGAGATATTTCTCTGTGCCTCCTTTGTTTTTGACTTCCATATCAGCAATGCGTTTTTTCAAGGCCTTCATTTTAGGTTCAGCATGTTCTAAAGGGTATTTTGTACGGGGCTCAACATTTTCATTCTGAGGCGTTACGAAGCGCTGAGATCCCAACCTATCAAGCACACTGCTGGTTTTCCTAGTAACCGGCTCCGCTGTTGTAGAAGAACTCCTGATTTCTTCAGTTTGACCTTTGGATGATTCTTCTCCTGAAAAGTGGCGAGCCCTCCTGATAAGAAGTCGTCTAGTCTGTTCCTTGAGTGGGGATTCCACCTCAATATTAGGTGGATGAATGTGAGTTTGGTTTAGCTCCAATTTGTTGAATGCATTTGTCAACATTTCGATATTTTCTCTCACGATGGTCATTTGAGTGTCGCCAGCTTCATTTTGACCTCGTCCTCTTCCAATATTTTGTGGAATATTGATTTGTTCAGGATATCTATGGGATTAATTTCCTGATACCGAAACATCATCCATGAAGGTTTTTTGTAGGGAATTTTCTATGGAGAAATGAGGCTAATTATATAAGTTAGGGCACTCTTTCTAGCGCCAAAATATTGATGTTGAAAAGTGCATGGATCAATTCAAGTCAACCTTAAAAGTAAATAAAGATTTTTATTGATGATCACTTATAAATAACAAGAGTTTTCATCAAATGAAATATTTGAAATATGAAGGAGTCATCTTACTTTTCTAACGAAACCATACTTTTTTTAATTGGAAAAGAAGATCCAATATCTTTCACATTCATGTCTTGTCAGTCAACATTACCGAGTTGGGACTTTGTGCCAATGACTTTTAACCCTGATTGGTTGTTTGTCAAATCAACATACAGTACTGAACTGAGAAAGTACGCTAATGGTATATCCCAATTGGTTACTGAGGTGGCTTCATCGGGCATTTATGAGGCTGACCTTAAATGGGTCCCCATTAATTAATGAATTGATTAGAGAATAAAGCTACAACATATGATTGGGGGTGCTGACGTAATTCTTTCTGAATGTCATTAATTAATTGAAGATTATGTCAATATATAAAGATTCTACAATCATTATGTCCCCTCAAATTACAACAGTCATTTTTTCGAGTTGACCTTACAGGTCCGGCCTTAATAGATCATGATCCAAGTGCATATATAACCCAACTTAATTAAGTTTCCAGGTCGAATGTTAATAACACCTAATCATAATTTTTAAATTCTCAATTCAAAAATCAGATTTGAAAGTTTTATATTCAAAAATCAAGCAACACTTTAAAGTTTTAATATTATAAAATTAAATTATTCTAGCCCAAACCCCCACACACTCGCCCCACCCAACAAACCTTAATACATCTTTCAAAAATAGTTTCAATTTCTACTTCAATTTCCACTTTCACTCTACCCCAACCCTCTGACGACTCTTCATGGCGCTCGTGTGCGTCGGTGATAGGCACAGCACCAGCCACCATGCATGATGCACTAGCACCTCACCCATCGTAAGCAGTGACACCCACATCCATCGTTCTTTCTCTTTTTCTCCTTTTTTTTTCCTTCTCTACTTTTGTTTCTCTGGTTGGTGTGGTAGTGGTGGTGGACGGTGGTTTGGGGATTTTTTGCACTGGTTGCTGACTTGCGGTGGTGCACGTTTTTTTACGGCAACTTGCACGATCTCTCTTTATCCAACGCCACTGTTCTTCTTCGGTGACTTCTCTCCAACACCGCGTGCACCACTATGGGTAGGTGGTTTTCTGATTTGTGGTTGAGTAGTTTCTGTGGGTGTGGTAGTGTTGGAAGAAAGGGTGGATTTTAGCGGGCGATGGTTGAGGTTGTGCGGTGGTTGATTGGACTTGTTGGATGAGGTGGTGGGTGGTGTTGGAGCTCGATGCTGTGAGGGTGGCAACAACGATGTGTGTAGTAGTCATGGTGATGGTGGCCGAAAGAAATGGTGGAATTTAGTAGGCGGTGTTGGTGTTTTCCGAGGTGAATCCGTGGAAGTAAATCGGGCTGTGTGCAATGGTGGGGTACAATGGTAGTGTGCAGTGGTGGTGTTGATGTAGTTGATGTTGGTGGCAGTTGTGGTGGTGGTGCTGTAACAGGTGGGAAAAAGAGAGTTTATGACTAACTATTTAGGTGTTTGTGACAACTATTTGATTGATTTGTGATAAAGTATTGGTGATTGATCGGATTGGATATGGGAGTGAGTGTTTGGTGTATGTGACCAACTATTTGGTTAATTTGTCTTCAACTATTTTTTTATTTGTGACTAATCATTTAATTGTGATCTAAAAGCTATATAATTTGTGAAAACTAATTTGAAAACCTATGACTGAGGAATAAATCGTGAAAAATAATTTTTTTAATTTGTGACCGTGAAATAACCTTTGACCAATTAATTTAATAATATGTGACTAATAAATAAGTTGTAACCTATAAGTATGTAACTGTGACAATTGACTGGATAATTGTGACATAACTTATTTAATTAAATATTTTTAATTATTTATTCATCTTCTGAGTTTTGAATTTTGAAACATAAAATTTGAAAATTGAATTGGCCATAATTAATATCATATTTGAATATTTTTCCTATTTTAAATTGCCTTAACCCAAGAAGGAAAAGTTGAAACCCAAAAGAAAAACTTTAGGGCCCGTTCTTTTTGTTGTTTTCAGGTCATTTTCAATTTTCGGAGACAATGAAAACACGTTTATTTAACTATTTTCAAAAACGAATTTAAATTTTACGAAGGAAACGAAAAATGCAAAAAAAATCGTTTTGACTATTTTGAGTTACAATCAAACCAAAACTTTATTTTTTTATTTTTAAAAATATTTTTTCAAAATAATAAAAAAAACGCATTTTCAACCATTTCAAACTAAACAATCAAAATACAAAAACAAAATGAATTCAATACGTGTGTTTGAGCCACATTATTTTGAAAGAATGTATTTTGGAATAGTAGATTGATAGAGAATTAGTGGTTGAAAAACAAAGAAAAATTATTGATGTGATGAAAAATATTATTTTATTGAAAAATGTGTGATTGATAATGAGTAGAAGAATAAAAATGAAAATTTTAACGTGGACCAAACATATACTAAAACCTAAACGCTCGACGACAACCCTCGTATAACCCACTGTTATCCCAGCTCAATTCCAAATTCAGACATTTCATCCTCCCCTCTCTCTAGTCTCGCTCGAGTCTTCGACGTCTCTGGCTCTCCGCCCCTGCTCTCACTGCTCCGGAGTCCGGTCAGTCGCTCCAATTTCTCCATCTCCGATCACTTCTCTTCCTCCATCGCCTACTCCAAGTGCACGGGTGGCTGGGTGTGTGGCGTTAATAATCTCCAACGGCAGGCGGCAAGTAATCTTCTCTCTCTGCTCATTTTTCAATTTTCATTATCGCATTTTGTGGAATTGGATTAGGACCCATATTCTAGATGATTTATTTTTCGGATTGGTTCGTGTATAGTTGATGTTATTATGCCTATTGGTTGCAATTAGAAATTTAGAGTCAAGAAATAAGTCAAGTACTAAGGAAAGAAGGAAATGAGTTAGCTTAATTTTGTGATCAGAAATTACTGCAGAAACGAATTGGAATTGAGTACGAGATTCCCTGCGCATGTTGATGTCGATAAATGTATATATACAGATTTTAAGGCATGAAGTGTTGTAAGTCAAACAAAGGCAAATAAATTTATTATAATATATATACATGTATACACACCAAATTATTATTCAAATTGGTAAAGGAATTGAAGTCGACAAACAGGGGAAAAAAATGGTTTTGGCTCAATTCTAATTAGAGTATGTATCTGCAATATATGAACAAAAAAGAGAGGGTTGAATGGCATTAGTGATCTTGCTGAGAAGTTAGTTACGACAAAGAAAAGTAAGTTATATTCATTGATTTACAAGCTTTTGACTTTACCGTCAATTCTACTTGCTGCTACCGTTACTGATAGAGTATTTTTTGCAATGAGCATTGTAACTGATATATGGATGATTAGTGGATGAATGAGCATAATTGTTTATGTATAGAAAGATATATTTTTGAAGATTAATACTGAAGTCATCGTACAATGATAACAAAGTATTAAAATTCGCAAGGAATAAGTGTAATTTATAAATTATGTCATTTTTTGTGTTGTCATTATATTGTTTCTATTTTTACCATCATTAGATCCATGGTCGAAAACTCAAAGTCTGGACTTGATTAAATTCCGCTCGCACTGGACGATATTCATGGCTGAGCCCCTATGCAGCTGTGCCACTATTTACGCTCAGGTAAGATTCACAGTTGCAAATCTATTATCACAATTTCTTGTGTGAATTTCTGTATTATTTGAAATTTTTTAATTTCAGCTTGGAATTTATGACTTGGGACAGCAGTTGATGTTGTTCTTACAGATGATTTTTTGTCTCTCCATTATTTATGTTTCCTTTTTTTACTATTAGATTGTGATTTGGTACATGAATTTAGGATTAGTGTTTCAAACAATGTATAAAATAGTTATTTCCAGGATGTGAATTATTTGATCCATGTACAGATTTGTTCATTTCCAGAATTCAATATCACATATATGCATTAATTTCTGTGCAAACATAACAAACTTTCAACAGTTTTGTCTATACCCATTTATTCCAGAATTCAGTTTTGCTAGGTCCTGTTAATTTCATCAAAATGTGAACTTGTAGTAATATTCAGTAAGATCTAATTCCAACAGAACCGGATGGTTTTATATTGCACATGGAATTCTTGGTTCTTATTCCATTTAAGACAGGCTCCAAGAATTGTACTGACAGTTTCTGCCTGCCCCTAAATTGATGGAACGAGGACCAAGTTGACTGATGATCTGGTTCACTATACTTTCTTGGGTTAAAAGTAGTCATATCCATTTTACTTTGAATGAAATTTTATGGTGATCATTAAACTTTATTTTGCTCAAATTGATCACTTAGCTGTATGGTTATTTCAAGTAGATATCTGAATTTTATCTTTGCTGACAATATGTGCATTCCATCCATGCCCGTTGTTACGACTACAGCTTTTTAGACCTCAAAAGCAAATAAAAGGATAAAAGAGCACGTTTGTCTTAGTTTACAAGTAAAAAAAAAGTTACTTTTACAGTTTTACGTAATTTTTGTTTTAAATATGTTTGAATAAATTACTTTAGATCTAAATTAAAATATTACCGATTTTTTAATAACTTTATTTCCAATTTTAATTAATAAATAGTTATTTATAGTAAAACCGATTTATTATTTACTTTCGAGAAAACATTTTAAGCTTAGGCATTTGAGTAATACCTATTCTTTCTCTTGCCTGCGCAGATCTACCTTGAGTTGAGTTCATTGAGTTAGGGGTCATTCGATTTTCCAAGATATATTACAGATATGGAGGCTGTGGTGAAAAAGTATCAGCAGAAGTACAGAAAAGTCAAAGATGAAATGGATAGCTGGGAGGAGCTTCAGTCTAGATTACTTTCACAATTCTCAAACGCCTCTTCCATTGTTCAAAGATTACAGGTCCTCTCTCCTACACATGTATGTATGATAAATTAGCTGCATCTTTTCTTCTTCTTTTGCCAGAGTTTTAATTGTTTTCAAAGTTTTAGGTGATTCATAAATCTAGAAACTATGGTGGTTTGAAATGTGTTGAGGGCATTGAAGGTGCTGTGTTGGCGAAGCAAATGGAGTCTCTGCAAACCATCTTGCTCTCTATGAACAGGACCTTGTAATTCTTTCCTCTTTTATTCCTCCTTTATTTGGGAACACTGTTTCCAATTTCTATGCCAATAAAAAATGATATAATAGGACCAAAGATAGAACTTTAATGATATCATACGTATGCGTTTGTCTTTATTGAAGTTGCAAGTGACAGCCTTTGAATTCAGTTGATAATAAAAGTTCACTATGCTCATTTCTTCAAGTTTTTTATAAATTCGAGTATTTCATTTCCCATCAGCGTTAAAACCAATCATGATGGGGCTTATCTATAATTTTTCTGTGATTTGATGTTGATGGTTATGGTGCTCAATTGTGATCAATTATTATTGTAAATTGTTCACAACTAGGATGTAATTTGTTTTTTAACTTGTGGAATTTAGAATCATATTGGTTTACTGGAAAGAAGTTGATTTTCCTTTGACATTTCTTTTTTTGGTCTTGGTGACTGAAACCAAGGGAAGATTTTCATGGTGTAGTCTTATCAATCGAGAAGATTGCCCGTGATAGCAGGCAGCTAGTAAAAGGGGGGTCTGCTCAATTAACCACAAAACAGCTGAAGCAGCAAATCGGCGTGAAACCAAGTGTTGCAGATTGTTTGGATGGACTTAGACTTCTTGAAGAGATGCACCAATCCGAGTATGAACACATTGAACTCTGCAAATCTCCAATCTTTTATTTTCCTTTTCTCATTTTGATGACCGAAATGACAAATGCTGCCACTCCTAATACAAATATGTGCATTCATTCTGCAGAAATATATGTGTATACTGTTTACCCTAATAACATGCATTGAAATGTTATTCATAGTTTACCAGAGGTTACTGTAACGGACTGCAACCCGTCTCGTTACAAATAGAAATTGAGACTTAGTGTTATCCATACAACTTTCACGTATAAAGATGTAAGGTCTGAAAATTTGAACATTGCAGTTTATTAGCGGATTTCTCATTTTTCTTGTGTTCTATCAAAATCAAACTTCAAGTTACCTATGATGAAGTTGGTTTTATGTTTATTGTTTGACAAAAAGGAAAATAGTTTGTTGGCATATACTGATAGAGCTGTCAAATGGCACAACCTCCATTGGCATGGCCAGAAAATGTAAGGCCACACGGCCTGTGCCAGGCTGGCCCATCCTGTAACTTTGTCTTTGATATTGAACTGAAAAGATGTTCTAAAGTTTTTTAAAACACGACTCATGCTACATTCTAATGCAGGTACCATCTTAAATTATCTGTGGTGTCAGCACTTCCTGAACTTGCATTGAAACTCAGGTATGGAAAGATTAAGCCCTTCTTGGTATCATCCAATTTTGCCTTCATATTTTCCCTTGGAACATCAATCTGAAGACACATAGTTTGTTCTGCACGAGCTCCACTCAATCAGAAAGGGGTAGTGTAGGTTTTCTTGAAAAATAGTATCCTAATTGAACATAATGGCTTTTGGCTTCTTTGGCTTTGTGTAATGACCTCGGTGTTTGGGACTGTGAGGAATTCGTTTGGGTTGATGTTTGATTTCCAACTCCAGCTTGAGGTTCTGTGTCGCTGACCAACTTTTAAGAGAAAAGAAAACGTGAATTATGCATTACTCAAAATTATGGATTCACTTCTAATAGTGCATAATTTAATGAATTCCTGAACTCTGAACTCTGAAGTTGCCGTAGTCTCCTGTTGCTGATTTAAGGTCTATCTTTCGTCATTGATTATCAAAGCCCATGTCCCGTTGGAATTTATTTCAATTCACACGAGTTACACCTCAGTAATTTTTAAATATTATATGAACACCATTATAGATAGAGAGTTTGGAACTCTCCTATTACTTGGAATATTGGCAAAGGAGTACAATGAATTGCACCAAGAATGCAGTAGCAGTCTTCCTTAAAAGTTCTGCCCTTTTTTTTGTTACTTGCTACTGTTAATGGTTTTCATGCTGGTAGTTCTATTGCTTCTGTTGTATACTTGTTCTGCTGAATGCACTCTTTTTTCTGAAGTTTATTGCATTATGCTATGATTCATTGCAGTGGTGGTGATGGTGATCTAGATGCACTTCGGCAACTCCTGGTTGATCAACCTAATATTCCCAGAGAAGAAGGTAGATTAAATTTATCTGGTGAAACTTACATGGATAAATATATTACCTGAAATGTGCTTTAGGCATCTTTGTATAAAAATTGTTCACTTATAAGGATGAAAAGAAATTCCGGTATATACATCCTTGAGTATGTTGGCATGTGCCTATTTGGGATCATGAACCATTGAGTTGCGTTTAGTTGCATTATGTGGAATAGCATGTAATAACTACTTGCTGCTTTGTGCTTTTCAAACAATTCTAATATTTAGCTAGAATTGAACTGCCCGATCACCTTGTGGAACTTGTAACAATATGTAAAACACTAGAATTCTTCTTTACCATTTTTTAACCTTTTGATGTGGTTCTTGTCTCTAAGGTGCAATCCGAGTTTGACGGTTTTGGCCTCAGCAGGACAAGTTGTTTTATCTGGTTGCTATTCTGATAGTTACCTTTTCCTTTGCAGTGCAATTAATATTTGATACGGTTTTTGCTGAAGAAATCTGTTAAAAGCAATCTACTACTACATGGCAATCACTACATGCTGAAAATCTCTTTATGTTTCGTGGAATGAAGACGGGGGATCTTCAAATGATTATGCAGATCCATTATAGTCAATAATTATTTCGTCAATACTAAGAAAGTAGTGATATTGTGATGTACCCTCAACATTATAAAGAAATGTTTGTAGATCTTGACTGCGTTTCTCAGCCAGTTCGTTATCAAAGTTAAAACCAGCTGCTTCTGATCATTTAACAAACACAACATTATATGAAATAGCATGGAACCTAATACTGTTGAATGCAAGAAAAATAAAGCCTGAGCCCGAGCCCAAGTTAGAGTAGATGGAGGAGAAGGTAAAGAGCACAGAGTGATAATTGCACTGCCTGGTCTTGCAGGATTGGATTGGACAGCTAGGTTCGCACTCAAGGCATGTGGCTAATAAATGTGTGCAACAGCAGAAAGTTGAGTTAAGAGGGCATCAGGCTGGAGAAGAACCATTGGTTTAGTGGGCAAGGCTAGCCTCAGGGGATGAAAGGCTGTGAAAGAACCATTTAAACATGATCGACTGATTAATGCTTTTTCTATGGCATTTCAAGAAGTTGCTCTGGTATGGTGCAGCTTGAGGCAACCTGGCCAAGACCTAGTGCTGGCTAACTTGTTTTTGTTCAAAGATATCTTATAATGCTTTCAGGGAACTGAATAGTGGTTGTCCACTCCTTTCTCTCTCTCCTATAGTCGCCTAGACCAATTGGGCACAAGTTATAAAAATTAAGCTATACATTCTCCTTGACATTCTTCTTATGTGTCAAAATTTGGACAGTGATATGATAAAATGTAGACATCGATGGCTTTGATTAATGTCACGTGGAAAGTGTCAAGTTTAATGTAAAGAAAAATGTCCTTGTAACACGATTGAAATTATAAACTAAAAACTTTGTTGGTCATCAAACATACAAGATGCGACTTAAGTCACTTAATTCTTTATTAAGAATATACTATTAGTGACTTATAATGTCGTTTAAATTAAGTTAATGGTCATCAAACCTACAAGATGATGTGACTTAAGTCACTTAATTCTTTTTTAAGAATATTCCTTTTTAAGAATATACTATTAGTGATGTTTCTAATGGCGAGATTTACTTAGGAACGGAATGATAACAGGAGTCATAAATCAATGAAATTATATAATATTAAAAGCTGCTTCGATATACGCTTTTCGGAAATAAATTCATGGATTAAAATGAATAAGTTAAAAATGTTTAAATCACAATAAACCAAAATTGTATGGGGAAGCCGTTCTTTTTACGCTTAGTCCCTGTTTGAAAATTATTAAAATAAAATTCCTTTTTTTTTTCAAATTCATTTTCAACCTCACGTTCTTACGATAAAAAATTCTGCACATAAATTTAAAATTTTTCCTATTTTTTAATCACTTTCTTAAAAAAATCACTATTTCAAAATTTATTTCCCTAAAAAACTCATTTTAATGGTTGTCAAACAGAGGCTTACTAATATCATCTTACCAAGTCGTAACACCACTTAAGAAACTATGTCAAAAGGAATATGCTGCTTGTACACCCCCTCCTTGCTCCTTGCATTATGAATGACATTTGTCATGTTGTTAAAAAAAGATTGATTGAAAAAATTGTTTTTTTAAACTGTCTAATTAAATGATGTCATGTGATAGATTGTAAGAAATGACGTAAGAAATAATGTAGACCAAGCATGATTGATGTCAAATACTTCAAAAAATGGTTTAAATTATAAATGGAAACTTGAACAGTGCCCAAAAGTAACAATTTTATAATTTTGACGAGAATGATGTCGAATCAAATTTTTAACCTTATTATAAACATGGGGGTTTGGATCGAGAACAAAAATAAATGATGGAGAAGTGTGAACAGAGGCTTTGAAAGCAGCGCATGTATGTATTACGTCCACAAACAGCCTTGTACAGTACAACGATGACTAACGTTTTTCAGTCAACTTTTTTTATAAATCTAAAGAGATAGATTTCTGTTTTTGGGTCTCATTGCCCTTTTGGCTTTCACCTTCTGACGTCGCTTTTCCCATTTCTTGCCTTGCCCTTTCTTTCCCCGTCTCATTTCCCCACCTCGATGGGACAACCATGGAACAATCAACAATATTGAATTGCCATTTTCCTTTTCTAGTTTGCTAATTTCTTGAAAAGATTTTAATGCCAAGTTAATATTAGAAGATTTTCCCTTAAAAGTCCTTGAAGGTTTCCAAGAATTTCCGTCAGGTAATGGTTCTGGTTTCTTTGATTTGCCTTTTCAGTGAATTGCAGTTGATTTTTTTTAGACATTAAAGTGTTTTGAAATGGATATTGGCCTTGTCTTGAACTTAATTGATTGGCTGAATTGTAAACTATTGCACTAGATGAAATAATAGTGGGAATTGATAATCTTGGATGGTTCTTGAAATTGCTTTGCTTACAGTTTTAAAATATGCAAGTTTGGATGAGAGCCGAGGTTTTCTTATGAACCTAATTGCTTGTATATTTAAATTTTCCATATTATTGAAAAATAGCATCAGGAATGATTCAACTAATCCTGACAATGAGTTCGGGAAATTGATATCTTGAAAGGGAATAAAACTGCTAATATTTATTTTACTGTTCTTCTTCTCTTGGTTTTTGTCAACTGTGAAACTATCGTTTTAAGGGAATAAGGCAGAAAAGAGAAAGCAAGACGACTTCTCCGCAGAACTGTGGCTCAGTAGATTTCTGGTTTTCAAGTAGAGTGAATCGTGTTTCTCCATTTGTTCAATTGTTCAAGCATCCTCGATTTTCTTCTTTTCCCATATCTTTTCCTTATTATCTGTGTTTGGCCTGAAAATTGAAGGGAAAGATGAGAAGGGACATTGTTGTGATAATCTAAAACTATCATTTGTGTCGAGCAGCAGGCTTGAAGGGTCTGAGGTTGTTTTGTCAGTTATTGTAGATTATTTGACAGAAAATGAATAAGAAATGTTTCCTCCCTTGTTTCCACCTTCTCTCTTCTGATTTCTATTTCATTGCTTTTAACCCTTGTTTTCTTCTTGTTTCTGATCAGTTTCTTTCACATGAAAAGCTCCTTCCGTTGTCTCCTCCTGTTTGTAAGCTCTTCTTTGCTCCCGAGCTTGTGTCACATTAATCAATGTAAGGCCAAGAATACACGATATTAGACCAAGAAATACAAAATACCAAAACCTTCTTTGAAATAAAGTGCAGAATATTAAAAGAATAAAATCGATATATTTCGGCCTAAGTCTTGGAGGTTCGGTCATCACTTCTAACACTACATCCCCCGTTGAGCACCCAAAATGTTGGATTATGATCGGTTCCACTATAACGCCCAAAACGGCAACAAAGGTTACAATAATGTTTAGCTAATCACAAAGAAAATTACGGAACACTTATCTCTCTCAAAATACAGCAATCAATCTACACGAACCACAACGAATCGCTTCAGAACCTCAGAATCAACAAGTCAGAAGCACAAACACTTCCTAACAAATATTCACTCAGAATATCATCACTAAGAGGCTACAATATTACATATCGCATTCTCAAATCAAGAATTTGAGAAGAAATTACAGAGAGATAAAAAACACAGAGAAACCCTCAGAACGACGCTCTTACAGAGAGAACATAAATGAAACCCTAAAGCCAACCACTCGTTTGAGCCAAATGAAAAATGGCATAGTAAAAGAACCATCTAGAATTCAAACCAACAGTTAAGATCTATCCACGCGTCGCAATCCTGTTGAAAGTGTGATTTAATAAAGTTTCATTTGCCAAACGCGTTTTTCTCAAATTATGGGAGCATCAATTCCCACAATCTCCACATTGCTACAAGAATTTGGGTTATAGTGGAGTCCAGAACACAATCTCAAGTAATTTTCATTTGCTCTAAGTACCTGTTCATACATCACAAAGATTCAATAGATAACAGTTTCAAACAGTTTAAAAACTTATTCAAATGAATTACTTTAGTACCCATATCTGATGGATTAAGTTGAGTTGAGACTTTTTCCAATTTTAAGAATCCCTTTAGAAATGATATCTTTTATAAAGTGATATTTAACATCAATGTGTTTAGTTCTATCATGAAACATTGAATTTTGATCAAATGAATAGCACTTTGATTATCAGACAGTAACATAACATCATTATCAGCAAAACCAAGTTCAGACATCAACCCATTTAACCAAATTCCCTCTTTCACTGTATCAGTGATAGCAATATATTCTGCTTCAGTGGAAGATAAAGCAACAATCATTTGAAGTTGAGATTTTCCAACTAACAACAGTACCACATAAGATATAAAAGTAACAAGAAGTCGATCTTCTAGTGTCTTTATCTCCAGTTTAATCAGAATCAGTATATCCCTTTAAGGTAACACCATTTTTACTTGATTTAAACGTTAAACCCAAGTTTGGTGTGCCTTTAAGATATCTAAACAACCATTAAAGTATTCCAATGTTCTTTCCCTGGGTTACTCATAAACCTACTCCATATGCTAATGCCAAATGCGAGATCAAGTCTGGTACAAATCATCAAATACATAATAGAACCAACAACATTTGTATAAGGTATTTTTGACATTCTAGCATATTATTCTTCAGAACTGGGACAACATTCAGAAGAAAGCTTAAAGTGATTAGCAAGAGGCAATGTTACTGGTTTACAATCATACATATTGAATTTTTTCAAAACTTTAATCACATAATCATGTTGATTCAAAAATAGTATGTCTTTCTCTTTATTTCTACAAATTTGCAAGCTTAATATCTTTTTAGCAGAACTAAGGTCTTTTATATCAAATTCAATCAATTTCAGACTTATCATAACAGGCAAGCAATATATCATCTACATGGAGAACTAAATAAAGAGAATTTTCACCTCCATTTCCTTTAAAATATAAACGGGAATCAAACTAGCTTCTTCTAAAACCAAGTTTTAGAACAAAATTGTCAAATCTCTTATATCGTTGTCTTGGAGATTGCTTTAATCAATATAATGATCTTTTTAATAGATAAACAGTATTTTCAGGATTTCCAATTTCAAAACCAACAGGTTGCTTCATGTAAATTATTTCATCTAAATCACCATACAATAAGGCAGTTTCAACGTCCAACTAATCAAGTTCCTATTTAAAATGTACAACTAAAGCAAGCAAACATCAGTGGAGTATTTCACAACACGAGAAAAAATTTCAGTGTAATAAAACACCTTCTTTTTTAGTAAAACCTTTTGCAACAAGTCTAACCTTATATATAATGTTTTTTCTATATCCTTCCCTTTGTTTTATTTTATAAATCCACTTACAATCAATCAGTTTCTGCCCTTTAGGCCTCTTAACAAGTTCCTAAGTCCTGTTTTTCAAAAGTGAATGCTTGTCAAAAGTGAAGACTTTCCATCTTCCATGGCAACTTTCCAATTTTTTCTTTCCTTACACTTAATGGCATCATCATAAGAGTTTGACTCATTTTCAAATGGATCTTGATAAGTGAAAAATGAAACAAAATCATCGCTGTCAAATCTAGTAGAAGGTCTGATATGCCTCATTTTCGTATCTCTTGTGAGTTAATACTCATTAGTAGGGAGAGCAGCATACTCGTATCCATCAGCCTGATCAATTTCAATTTCAGGTTCAATACCAGCTTTACCTACTAGAGGTACAGGATTAGCAGGTTCAATTTGAGGAGGCTCCACCTCAATTTGAACATCTTTATTAATCAAAACTTTATCTTTTCCTTCTAAACATGGTATTAAAGACCCATTAAAAATAACATTTTATTTAACAATGACTCTATACCCCTTTTCACATTTAACCCACAACCTGTAGCCTTTAACATGTTCATCATAACCCAAGAAAACACATTTAAGAAATCTAGATTCCAGTTTTCCAATATTTTGATGAGCATTTGCAGCATAACAAAATACCTTTAGATGAGAATAATTTACAGAGGTATCAGACCATACAGATTCAGGAACATCAAAATTTAAAGCTTCAGCAGGACTTCTATTAATAAGATATGCAGCTGTTTTAACAGCTTCATCCCAAACCAGAACTTAGAAGCATACATCTAACTTTATTTAATAGAGTTCTATTCATTCTTTCAGCTATTTCATTTTGTTGAGTATAAGTAACAGTTCTATGTCTCAAAATACCATTTTCTTTACAAGAATTGTTGAATTCATGATTGCAAAATTCCAAACCATTGCCAGTCCTCAAATTTTTTATCTTGTGTTCAGTTTGGTTCTCAATTTGGGTTTTCCAGTTCTTAAAAACTGAAAAAGTTTCATCTTTAGTTTTTAATAAGAGGACCAGATAAAGTACACACAGTATTTAAAACCAGATAAAGTACACTTTGTAGCAGGACCCTACAAATCAGCATGTAAATATTCCAATATTTGTTTGGATTTATGAATTCCAGTTGGAAAAGGTAGTTTGACTTGTTTCCATATAATACATTATTCAAAAGAGCCAAAATCACCAAGATTTGTTTTCCAATAACTCCTTTTGATTGTAAAAAATTTAGAGCCTTTTTGCTAATGTGGCCAAGTCTATCATGTCACAATTTTGCAAGAGTAAACTGTTTAGATACAGCAGAAGCAGTTGAGCCAAGCAGAGGTTTTGCTTTCAAAAAATAGAGACCATGTCTTTTAGGGGTACTTATTATTAAATCATTGCCCTAAGAATTTTAATATGTCCTTGGCCCTTATTTATGTTAAACTCCATATCCCCTTATTTATGTTAAAGTCCATATCATCTAACATACCTAAGGATACCAAGTTTCTCTTCAAGTCAGGTATGTACCTAGTTTCTTTAAGAAATAAAACATTTATATTTTCCAATAACAATTTTATAGTCCTTATTCCTCTTACTTTACAGGTGAAATTGTTTCTGATTATCACTTGCCCCCAGCAGTCCTTTTAAGATCAAGGAAACAGTCTTTATTTGGGCACATATGAAAGGAACAACCAGAGTCAAGAATCCATTCATCACTCAGTTGTTTTTCCATATTAACAAGGACCAATCCAGAATTAGACTTACATTAAAGCATTACTCCCCTCATCAAACTTGTTATCTTTCAAGTCTTTTTTCTTTTTAAAACAATCTTTGGCAAAAGGCAAAATGTCCCAACTTCCTATAGTAATAGCATTTCTTACCTTTTGCCTTAGCTTTGGACTTATGCTTATCATTAAATCTGTTTTTATTTTCTGTAAAAGACTGAGGATAATAATTTGATTTACCAAAACCTTTCCCTATCACTAGCAAATCATCTCCAATTAGATTATTACCATCAGATTTTAGCCTTAGAGCTTTATTCCTTAAAGAATTTATTATTATATCAATAGTAAGTTCTTCCCTACCATACTCTAGAGCAATCTTGATGTCTTTATATTTGTCACTAATGGAGTTAACAAGACTACAGCCATATGATATTTTGAAAGTTTTTCATCACAGTTAGCCAAATCTTGGTATGTTTTGTAAATCTATTCAAGTTTTCATCCAAATCAACAGAGGGATCCATTTTGAAAGAAAAGAATTATTTTAATAAGAAACACTTATTTGGAGTAGTATTGCTCACATACTTTGCATGAAGTTGGTCCACAGTTCAGAGGCAGTTTTAGTTTCATCAATACTTCTTATCACATTTTCAGATAAATATAAGAAAATAGTAGTACTCCAAGCAACTTTTTCAAGTTCAGCTTTCTGTGCAGGAAGTAATTCAACTGGCCAACTATCATCTAAGGCCTTAACACATCTCATTTGCATTAAGATAGCCTTCATTTTTTGACTCCATAAATTGAAATCAAATTTTCTATCAAACTAACTTACTTCAAATTTAGCAGAAGCCATGTTATAATCAAGTAAGTCACACAGACAGTAGACAACTTACACAAATATGCAAAAACAACAAGAGTACAGATTGGTGGCAAACACAAAATCACAGTACGTACAGTAGAACAAGATTTTCAAATATCAGACACTTGTAGAAAATTTGGAGATTAAAATACTAAAGAAAACACAGTAACAGAGATCACAAAATAATGTTTCATAGATTCCTCCAGCAAGATTCTCCAGGTGCACACCCGTATTTGATTAATCTCAAATTCCCAAGGCCTAGTAGGAGCCTTTGGACAAGGACTAAGATCAAGGGGTTTGAATGCACGGTAAATCAAGGAAAAAAAATCAAGAAACCCTAAATATTTGAAAAGTGAACTTTACAAAAGTTTAGAATGATCTCACCTAACGAGTTTAAAACTCGATTTTATGTAATATTGCTTTAACAGCAATTCCAAAGATTTAGATCCTTTTCAGATCAACCGAACTTCTCCAAGATCTAGGTATCTTGCTCCTCAGTTTAATGGCTCTGATACCACTGTAAGGTCAGAAATACACGATATTAGACCAAGAAATACAAAATACCAAAACCTTATTTGAAATAAAGTACAGAATATTAAAAGAACACAATCGATATATTTTAGTCTAAGCCCCGGAGGTTCGGTGACCACTTCTAACACCTACATCCCCCGTTGAGCATCCAAAATGTTGGATTATGCTCGGTTCTACTATAACGCCCAAAACGGCCACAAAGGTTACAATAATGTTCAGTCAATCACAAAGAAAAATACATTACACTTATCTTTTTCAAAATACAGCAATCGAGCTGCACAAACCACAAAGACTCGCTTTAGAATCTCAGAATCAACAAGTCAAAAGCACAAACACTTCCTAACAGATATTCACTCAGAATATCATCACTAAGAGGCTACAATATTACAGATCGCCTTCAAGAATTTGAAAATGAATCATAGAGATATAAAAAACACAGAGAAACCCTCAGAACGATGCTCTTAGAGAGAGAACAGAAATGAAACCCTAAAGCTAACAACTCGTCCGAGCCAAATGAAAAATGGCATAGTAAAAGAACCATTCACAATTCAAACCAACAACCAAGATCTATCCCCGTGTCGCAATCCAATTGAAAGTGTGATTCAATAAAGTTGCATTTGCCAAACGCGTTTTTCTCAAATTATGGGAGCATCAATGGAACCTGGTTCAATTGCTGCAATCAATTCTCCCATGGTGAAACAGATCCCTGGATTCTTCAAGTGATGAAATCTTGGCCTCAAAACGTTCCGGAACAGTTACCAAGATTTTCTTCACAACCCTTCTGTCAGGAAGCTCTTCCCCTAGCAACCTGATTTTATTGACTACCACCATCAATCTATATCACTGTAGTCCTTGATCCCTTCGGTTTCTTTCATTTTCTGCATCGAACTCCCTTCTTAGATTTAGAATTTGCATTTTCTTTGTTCTAGTGTTTCCTTGATATTCTTCTCTAAGAAGATCCCACGCCTGTTTGGCTGTTTCACAGGCAATGATCTATGTAAAAATTAAATTTGCCGATGAGTGAATGCATGTCTTGGCTTTGTACCTCCTTGTTCTCTCATCTCTCTGGTTTCTAATTTGTGCAACAGTTGGATCCTCATATGCCGGTAATTCTTCTGTCTCCACCAAATCCCAAAGATTATTTGCTTGGAAAAATACCTCCATTTTCACAGCCCAAATGTTATAGTTTTCTCCTGTGAAAACTGGATTTCCAACCATATTTGATTCACTCCTCACAAGTCTCTTAAGAAGTTATGCTCTGATACCAATTTGTAGATTATTCGACAGAAAATGAATAAGAAATGTAAATGGGCTGCAAAACTGATAACTTATGAATGTATTTATACAAGAAATTGTAACAAACTTCAACTGAAAATCTCTAAAAATATGCAACAAAAATTCAAATATATAGCAGAATTTTTTATTATTATTATTTTTTTTCCTTTTCCCTGAAAAATCTCCGGCAGTTTCGACTAATTTGACCCCTTCAACTTCTGATTTTCTGCATTAAACATAGCATATTTCAATAGTTATTATCAGTTCTGATAACCTATGTTTTAAACTTGTTTTCCTTTTAAAAGCCGAAGAAGTAATAATGAAATTGCAATATTTGCATGTTATCCAGAAGGGAGGCTGGAATAAGTAAGAACTAATTTTCTTTCTTGACAGATTTGAATTTTATGGCTGGAAGCTGGGATGGAAGGTATGACATTGGTGGTCAGTCCGATGACAGCTGCCTTTTTGAGAAGCTACGTCTCGAGCCCATTTATGATGCATTCATATGCCCTTTAACGAAAAAAGTAATGCGAGATCCCGTAGCCTTGGAAAATGGCCGAACATTTGAAAGAGAAGCCATTGAGAAATGGTTCAGGGAAAGCAAGGAAAGTGGAAGAAAGCTCATTTGCCCATTAACACTAAACGAGTTAAGGAGCACGGAACTAAATCCAAGTGTTGGTTTGAGGAATACAATTGAAGAATGGAATGCCAGGAATGAAGCAGCTCAGCTTGACATAGCTCGCAGATCATTATCACCGGGCAGCCCGGAGGTGGAGAGTGATATTCTACAGGCTTTGAAGTTTGTCCAGCAGCTCTGCCAAAAAATGGGGTCCAACAAGCATGTAATCCGTAACGCTGAGCTAACACCTATGATTGTTCATATGCTGAATAACAGCAGTCGTCAAGTTCGCTGCAAGGCTCTGGAAACCCTTCAAATTGTGGTGGAGGAAGACATTGATATTAAGGTTGTCAAATGGTGACAATTTGATTGTGCATTTTACTCGTTAATCTTAGTTCCAGTTGCCCTTTGTTTCTTCCCTTTTGATTTTCTGTTACTAGTTTTGCAGGAAATGATGGCAGAAGGGGACACTGTACGTACAATAATTAAATTCTTATCGCACGAACAATCCAAAGAGAGAGAAGAAGCAGTTTCGTTGCTGTATGAGCTCTCCAAATCTGAGAAATTGTGTGAAAAGATGGGTTCAATCAATGGAGTAATTCTCATATTAGTAGGAATGGCAAGCAGCAAATCGGAAAATATTGTCACTGTTGAGAAGGCTCATAAAACACTGGACAATCTGGCAAAATGTGAAAACAACGTCAGACAAATGGCTGAAAATGGAAGGTTGCAACCTCTTCTGACTCTCCTACTTGAAGGTTCTTTGCTGACCTCAATACCTCTATGTTTTCATAAATTCTTCTGTGTTTTTATACCACTTGATTTCCAGCTGTTTGATTGATTTAGAACTTTAAGATTCTATACTTTGATGTTATTTACATAGTCATCTGTGGTACCATTAAGTTCTATGTGGGGAGGTTTTTTCTTTTTGGGTTGGAGTGGTGGGGGGGTTGGGGGATATGCATAAGATGGAAAATAATAGTTTATCATGAACTATTGCAGGCTCTCCAGAAGCGAAATTGTCAATGGCTGCACTCCTGGGTGAGCTGGTTCTAAACAATGACGTGAAAGTCGTCGTTGCTCGTACAGCTGGTTCATCCTTGATCAATCTCCTGAAGACTAATAATATGCCATCCCGAGAGTCTTCTCTTAAAGCTTTAAATCAAATATCATCAGACGAGGAAAGTGCCAAGGTCTTGATAGAAGAGGGTTTACTTCCCCCCCTTGTCAAGGATCTCTTCAGAGTCGGTGCCAACCAGCTGCCCACAAGGCTGAAAGAAGTTTCGGCGATGATTCTTGCGAATGTTGTGAATTCGGGTTATGATTTTCATTCTGTCCCAGTTGGATCAGATCACCAAACTCTTGTATCGGAGGAAATAATTCATAACCTTCTCCATCTCATTGGCAACACCGGCCCTGCGATAGAGTGCAAGCTTCTTCAGGTTCTTGTTGGGCTCACGAGTACTCCAACAACTGTTTCTAGTGTTGTTTCTGCTATAAAAAGTTCTGGTGCTACTATTAGTTTGGTTCAGTTTATTGAGGCTTCACAGAGGGATCTGAGGGTTGCTTCCATAAAACTTCTTCAGAACCTCTCTCCACACATGGGGCAAGAGCTAGCCAGCTGCTTGTGTGGTACATCTGGTCAGCTCTGCAGCCTAATCCAAGTCATATCAGAAAACGTTGGAATAACCGAGGAGCAGGCAGCAGCTGTCGGGCTTTTGGCCGATCTTCCAGAAAGAGATGTGGGCCTCACGCGACAGATGGTAGATGAAGGTGCCTTCCAACTGTTCATTTCCAAAGTAATTAGGATAAGACAGGGAGAGACTAGAGGCAGCCGCTTCATGACCCCATATTTAGAAGGGCTTGTTAAGGTTCTAGCAAGGATTACATTTGCCTTGTCTGAGGAGTCGGGAGATGTGCGCGCACTTTGTAGTGAGCACAATCTTGCATCACTCTTCATAGAACTTCTACAGGCCAATGGGTTTGACAATGTACAAATGGTATCTGCTATGGCTTTAGAGAATCTATCCCAAGAATCCAAAAACTTGACCAAACTGCCAGAGATTCCTTCTCCTGGATTTTGTGGATCTGTCTTCCCTTGTTTCAGCAAGCCATCTTTCGTAACGGGATCATGTAGGGTCCACAGGGGGACATGTTCCCTAAAAGAAAGCTTTTGTCTCTTGGATGGACATGCCGTAGACAAGTTGGTGGCTCTTCTGGACCACACCAATGAAAAGGTGATCGAAGCATCACTTGCAGCCTTGTCAACTTTGTTGGATGACGGGGTTAATATCGAGCAAGGAGTTCAGGTGTTGTTAGAAGCTGAAGGCATCAAGCCTATACTCGATGTTCTACTCGAGAAACGGACGGAGAGTCTGAGGAGGAGGGCAGTTTGGGCAGTTGAGAGACTCTTGAGAAATGATGAGATAGCTTTTGAAGTTTCCGGTGATCAAAATGCAAGTACAGCTCTTGTGGATGCTTTCCAGTATGGGGATTATCGAACACGACAGATTGCTGAGCATGCCTTGAAGCATATCGACAAGATTCCCAACTTCTCTGGTATCTTTGCTAAAATGGGATAATTCGAGGTAGTTCACTGCTTTTAGTACCATGCACATACGTTTCTTCCCTTTCTTGCCGAGTTCTTTAAAGAGTGCAAGTACATTATGTTGATTGTTTCCGTCCTTTTTATAGGAATAGAATATCACTTATATCCGCCTTTCTCCTATCCCTCTTATACCCCTCGTCTCTGTTGCAGGAATTCCTCGTTGTACTTGTTGTAACATAAATTTTAGATTATCATGCTAAGTTTTAAAGAAACGTTTGGCACTGAAAAATCCAGTATTACATCGGGGTAATATGTACATCTGCTTATATGTAGGTCGACAAGCATGCAGTATGAGTTAATTAAAAAAGATACTGTTACAAGTTCTAAAATTTTCAACTATACCAAATCTGCTGCTATGAAGATATCTTAAGAAGTTTCCATTAATTATTGTGGTGGAAATAGTGAGAAACTGCGACAAAGATGTGCCCATTTTAAGTCCTTTGGCAAGAATGACTTGGACCAAAACAAACACTTTCATACAAGATAGATAAAAACTGTAAATGCTGGCATGTCACAATCCCCAGTCCAGTAAACAATACATTTTAAAATACATGTGAAAGAATTTGTACCGTATCAAATCCGTAACTTATTTCTAATTAAGAAACCTCAATACAAGAATAAAAAGGAAGACTAAACATGATTGCTTGTTGCAAACTCTACAGAAAGAATTCTATTAAGGTCTAATGTAATTTACGTCTTGCTACGATTTACTTTCAAACAAGTAGTAAAAGCAGCAGGTGCTAGAGTAGGGATGACAAAAAAACCCGTTAAACCCGATACCCGCGGGGCCCCGTCCCGAACAAGGCGAAAATTACCCGATTAATCGGTCCCCGCCCCGCCCCGTTTAATTTAGTTTTTTTTTTTAGTTAATGGCAATGGGCTGACCCATTTTTCAAAAGGGCCAAAATTTCCAAAAACCCAAACCCATTTCCCAGCAGTCCAGTGACCACTGTCCAGCACCTTGCAGGCTTGCAGTTGCACCCAGAAGCCAAACTGTCAAACTGGGCCAAATCCGGAAATCCCAAATTCAATTGAAAAATTGAATCAATTTCACATTCACACTCACACAAGCAAGGACGAGGTGAGGAGAACTGGAGAAGAGAGGCGGCGAGGGTTTTCAATTTCACCCAAGTCCGACCGAAGTCCGATTCCGAGTGCCAAATCTTGTCTATATTCGATAGATTATTTTCAATTTTCACCAAAAAAACTGTGCATTCGTCGTCTCCTAGCCNTTTCAATTTCACCCAAGTCCGACCGAAGTCCGATTCCGAGTGCCAAATCTTGTCTATATTCGATAGATTATTTTCAATTTTCACCAAAAAAACTGTGCATTCGTCGTCTCCTAGCCACCGTCTGTCATCTCCAGCGCCGTTCGTCGACTCCTACAAGTGTTCGTCATCGGACAGGGTCAAATATTCAAGGTCACTCTTTGCCTCTGTTACTTGCACTCTGCGTGTTTTCAGTTAGGCAATTGTTTCGATTTTTGTTTTCCATTTTGATGTATCTAAACTTAAAATGTAACTTCACGGTCGGTTGAGAAATTATTTGCACACAATGTGCTTTCTTTTTCTTCCTTTTATTTTCTGTCTAGTATCGAAAAAAAGTTGAGATAATTAGCACGGTACACCATTGTTTATAAATTCTAAATGTGATTGCTTGTGTTGTTGAATCTGGTTTTCCAAGTGGTTGCCACTTAGGAGTTCCCGTTTACTCAGACATAACGTTGATGATAAAAATGCATTCAGTTGTTGATCAATTTTAGTTTGCTGGAAAATACAATGAAGCTGTTCTTTTTATGACTACAAATGTGTTTTGCCTTGCAGTGTATGTGATGGCAAGATGCATGTTCTTTTGTTTGTAAATTTTTGAAATTTTGTTTACTGGATGTGGTTGATGTATAAATTAGCATTAGACAATTCTAACATTATTGACGTAAATTGGAGAAATCAATATGAGTATGGAGATGTCAAATTGTTGGAAGATGTGTTCTGCATTTGATTTTTTTTTTTTTTTTTGCAATGTAAGCTA
>CAIGRP010082187.1:0-13211 GCA_903798385.1 Fraxinus cuspidata | reverse complement strand
ACTAAAACGTAAAAATTATATATATATGAAAACGTAATTCAATACAACCAAAAATTCTAAAGACATACGCAATACAGCCTACTAAGTAACTGTGATATTAGACAACTGCATTCTACATGACTTTTTTTTGTTATTTAATAACTTTTGTGCTCGACTAGAATCAGTGACGGGACTAGATGCACAACTAGACAAAGAAGAACTAGGTGTCGACTTTCATTTCGGTTGAAAAAATCGCTCCACAATATGCAAAATGCTCCAAATTATTTTTCAGTTAAAATTGATTAAAAAATAGTGTACACATGGTTTAATTAAGCTCAATATTTNAAAAATAGTGTACACATGGTTTAATTAAGCTCAATATTTTTTCCATTAATTTTTTCACTTATACATAATTTCCTAAAAACCTAAATTCTCAAATCACAATTCAGAAATCAAAATTATAACTCATAAAATAGAACTCATAGTCTCGGACAATAATATAACATAAATTCTCATTTCTCTTAATTCATAAATTACAAATTCACAAATATCCAATTTGTCATTGTCATTAACACAGATCAAATTCATAGTTTACGAATATTAAATATTCTCAAATTCACAAAATTCTTAATTTTCATAAATCATAAACCTTGACATTCAGCAACAAAATCCCCAATATTCTTAGATTCTCGAATTCACAAAATCTCCAAGTTTCAAATTCACAAAATTCAAAATCCTCACAATAAACCTACAGGCTCACAATTCACAAACACATCCATAATCCATAAACATAATTCATAAAACATAAATCAAAAATAAAAAAAATTAACTATACAATGAAAGAACAAAAACAAAAACAAAATAAGAAAAGAAAAGAGAGGAGCTGGAGCAGTCGAGGAAACTCACAGACAGAGATAGGCACAGGTGATAGCAGTGAAAGCCAGTGTCTGAGATGCCAGAGAGGCTAGGCGTAGTCGGCGACGACCAACTCACAGACACCCACAGGCGACACAGCAGTAGGGGCACTCCGCAGCGCAATGGAATCGCCAATCGCCCCGATCGTCTTCCTCCTCTGTCATTTGAGTGAAATTTTGAAATTGGGGATTTGGATTTGGTTTTGTTTGTGACTAATAGGTTGCAAATTGGCCCAATTCATTGGGCCTTATTGTTTTGAACAAAGGCCCAAACACTGAAACAAGTGAACAATCAATAAGAAAGGGAAAAAAAAATTCACCCGCCTTCTTCATTTCTTCTCGGCGGACGGCGTCGGCGTCACGGCGACTTGAAGCTCTCAGCAGATCTAGCACGGGCGGCCACGGGGGCTGGCCGGGTGTTGGGTCCGCCCCTGTTCAACCCGATTTTTGAAAATCAATTTTTAAATACCTGATTTTGTGTAATTTCCTCTTCAATTATCAACAAACACTGTCCATTAGATAAAGGGAACAACATTGTCGTACAAATTACGAAGCTATGAATACAACAAATCCTTGCGCATCTCTCTCCATTTTCCCCATAACCGTGAAATTACAGTCCGACATTAATGTACCATTCAATGTTTATCGAAGAAGAAAGCTTTCCTTGAGAGCATGCGCAGAGGAAAAGAACGGACGCCGTGGTTCTTTGATTCTGGAAGGGGCCGGTTTGATTGAAGTTTCCGGCCCCAGCAGCCATGAGCGGTTTAACGTCGATTAACGGTGGATTTACTGAAATTTTTTGTGTTTGTTTATAGATTTAAAACAGATTTGAGAGGTATTTAGTTTAGGCCTAGTAGTTGTATATGCAGATATAGTAGGTGAATCTAGTGAGAGTGATTTCGGATGTTCAGTCGAGGAGCTGAACGCGAAATTGGAAATTTGGTGCACAATTATATTCCTTTTTAACTAATAACATACACTTGTAAATATAATAAAATTACAATTTATGGGTGCAAATTATTGGATAGAGTTTCGATTTATCAAAATCAAGAAACGAGCATAAAAACATGCACAAATTGCGACTTACTGTAACGTATAAAGTATGGAAATCATAAAGAGATGAAAAGAAATGAGGTATGCAATTGTAAATCTCGTTAATATAAATTTCGTTGACTACACTAATGCTAACAAAAAAAAAGGAACGTATGTCTTTTATGATACAACGCTACTTTCAAAATTAAAATGGCACAATATTAATTTTGTTGAGCGAACTAAAGCTTGACAATATTATACTAAATTGGATGGTATCAAATACCAAAATATCGAACATAAAAAAATCGGAGACGGAAGTAATTATAAATCAATTAGAATTGATTTGGTTGAAAGGAAAAAAAAAAGGAAGGAACGATATGAATTTAGTTTATAGATTCAACGTCTTTTTCAAATACGTGAACTTTTTGACATAAATTAATCTTAAGCATTAAATTACACCTTTTTCAGATTGGAAAATGATCGACAGTCGAGATCGCACCCTTTATTAAGGTTTATGATTAATCATTTTGCACCTTATTAGATAGTTACACGTAATCCAAAAAAATCATGATTCTTGAATATGCACTTTTTGCATTTAAAAAGCCACATACCAATTGAAATCTTCTTCAATTTACACCTATTAAAATTATTAAATCCCATCTATTAGAATAATTAAATTTCAATGGAGAACATAATTTGAACTCGTGTTCTCCAATGGGATGATCATGTATTCCCAATGTAACAAATTTCTCTCTTTTTATCCAACATTACTGTCAACACAAAAGTATTATTTGAATTAGGTGACATGTTTATTCAACTCTCAAGGTTACCTTTAGTGCATGTTCGATGGTAACCCGTTATTAAGAAGAATAGATAGCATTAAGAAATGAATAAAATCACTTTCTAGTCACGTCAAGTGATATGTATAGTTGTTTAAAATGCAATGAATTAAGGGAAGAAATAGATTTTGTAGTAGTGATTTTTTGGGAAAAAATATAATTAAAATAGCAGAATAAAATTTTGAGTTTACGTATCTTGTTGAGAAGATGTTTTTCAGCCATGTGTTTAGATCCATGAACATATTTAGTTGTAATAGATGAATTTTTTTTTTTTAGTTTCAAGTAGAGACAATATTATTGTGATACTGAGAAGAATTAAACATTTCATGATCTCGGAGAGTAAGTTACTGTTTGTCTCTTATTCTTTGAAAATTCTTTTATATATATATATATATACTTATTTTCTACCACACATTCACACAATAAAATATTTTACACATAAATCCAAAAAAATTTCCTAATTTTTATCCACACATTTTCTAAAAAATACTATTTAAAACAATGTTTTTCTAAAAAAATGGCCATCAAGTAAGGGCGTATATAGGGATGTCAATCCGTCTTAAACGGCCCATGACTAGACCTGTAAAAAGCTCAAGCTGACTTGGGCCAAGCCTCATGTTCAACAACGACCCGAGCATTAACCAGCCCATGTGGCTGGACGAGCGACATGGACCGACCTATGTCACAAGCCTGAAACTGCCTGCTTAAGGCAGGCTGCTTCAAGTAGCAGCTGCCTGCTTGGGCATCAGGCAAGCAGTCGCTTGCATGAAGCAGCTTCATAGCATCAGGCAGGCAGTTGCTTGAGCATCAGAGAGGCAGTTGATTGCAAACTCGGTTCGCAAGTTGGCTCGTTTACATCCCTATGTGTATATGTCTCCACAGAGTGATTAATTTAATGCATATTTTCTTTATATTAAATAATCAAATTTCAAAGCTACTTAGCAAATAAAAATCAAGCTTTCTTCTTTACCAGAAGTCAGCATTCTGACGTCAACGCGTCTCCCTGTAATCATTTCAATACCTAATACTTCACTAACATTTGACTTCAATAAATCATTCAATCATTGCACTTATAAAAAAGAGAGAATCAGTCCGCACCGTTCATTTGTATGGTGTTCCATTTCACACTGTAACTGATATCTACTGTTCGCGAATATGAAATTAGCCCACTTAACGCCATTTTCACCTTTTTCACTACAAATTGACAGCAAACAATGGGAGATCCACTCCATTTACTGTTATCTGAAATTGGCTAGGCATCTTTTTGACTACAAAATGACAGTAAATTCATTTCCTATCTACTACAGTTTGCTTGGTTTTTAAATATTGCCTTATCTTAAAAGAGAGGTCACTGTAGCGGCCTTGTGATTTTCACAGTTCACTCACACGAGCCGTTTAATGTAGCTAATTATTTACGCAAATGTAAAGTCTAGGAAGGACCAATATTATCGATACCTTTTGCTTCAACCCTAACTTCATCTAGTGTTTTCCTTTCTGGAGAAAAGTTTGAAAGAATTTGTACTAAATCATCTTGTAAACTACAAATCGCAGCCTCATTTTGGTCCTCTTCTGTATGTCAATTAAATTGGACAATTCTTTCAGTATTAAGGAGAGAAATTAAGAAGTTAGAAATAATGTATAAATGTATCATTATCTAAATCATCGCAAAAGACAATTCGATCCAAAAGTTCAAATGATAATGCATTTAAATGCATTTACATATCAAAGATATCAACAATATATCACACACCAATTTTAAATGTTCCAACTCAAATGAAGGTCCTAGAGGACAATTAGTTAATATTATATGATAAATTTATGGCATGCTTGAAGTGTGATAATATTCGATTATAATACAAAAATTTTCAAATGAAAATTGAGCAATTGGCAAAGATGATCCCATTTAAAAGGAATATACTCTTGATGAGTATTTAAATATAACAAATTATAAAACTTCAAACAGGTTCAAGTACCTAGTGTGTTGAAAGTTGATATATCTCAATGGATTATATCGCTACGAGAAAATAAATAGAATCGAAAAAGAAAAAGAAAAAATTGCCGACAATACTTTTATACACTATATATGCATCGTAGTATGAATAGCGAGGAATTAAAATAAATTCGTCAAAACATATTGATCGAAATAACGATTGGCCAAAATAAATGGATGCAATCCTAACAAATTGAATTTACTAGAAAAACCTGAAGTTTCTGAATTTACAGTCCTAACACCTAAAGGTGTATGCTTATGCGAAATGAAAATAGAAAAAAAAAAGTCATAATATGCAATACGCGGCTCTTAGTATAATGATTTTCACAAAGACTTGTATAAATAGATAAATTATCTTGTAGTGGATGCAATCACAAGTTTCTATCTCGTTAGTTTGACAATGCATAAAATTTGACATGCGTGTTGTTATACAAAGATCAAAGGGATTATTACAGCTTTTACAAACTTGACAAACCCTAATACATCAAACTATACAAAATAACCACTGAACATCGAAGATCTCATAGATCATAGGCTCAGAACCAACTCCTTCTACACAGTGAGGCCCAAGTCACACACAGTAACCCTCACGAATCCACCAAGTAAACTGAGGTTTCTCCAATGAGACCAAAGGATAGAACTCTACTAAAAACAGACACACCAGACTGGAGATTTCACACAAAAATCACTCTATTGAAATAGATTCAAGAATAGCATCAAGAAGAAGATAAAAGAACAAAGAGCACTCGGAAGTCTCCACAAGAACGAGAGAAAACCCAGAAAGAATAGAATGAATCTAGAAACCATTAGAATACCCAACAAATATCAAGGCCTCGAGATTGGCAGCCCTCATCTAATGGCTCAGAAAAACTCAACAGATTTAACAAGAATGGACCGAGTGTTGGGCCGGTAAACCTGGGCTCACTTCAATAATAATAGATATTATGGAATGGGCTGAAAAATGCCAAATCATCATCGCCTAAAGTGGAATGGTTACTAGTATCACAGCCCACAATCTCTACCTTGATGCCAATGGTTAATCAGGCAGTTAATTCTACTCTATACTAGATAAAACAGCTTCCAATGATCATCCCCCCAAAGCATAGTTGGTACCTGCACTCAACAAATCACCCAGTATCAATATTCAACATTTGCAAATAAGATTTAAACTTAACTAAAGGCAGTACCTTAGTACCCATATCAGCTGGGTTAAATTGAGTAGCAATTTTCTCAAGTAATAAGACACATTTTGCAACAATATCTCTTATGAAATGTAACTTAACATCAATATGTTTTGTTCTTTCATGAAAAATTGGGTTTTTGCATAAATGTATAGCACTTTGACTATCAGAATATAATGCAGCAAGATTTGATAATTCATTTATTTCAGATAGTAATCCCTTAATCCATAAAGCTTCCTTTATGGCCTATATTGCAGCCACATATTCAGCCTCAGTGGTTGATAAGGCTACAATAAGTTGGAACTGAGATTTCCAACTAATACATGTTCCACAGAAAGTAAACACATAAGCTGTAGTGGATTTTCTATTATCAACATTACCAGCACAGTTAGAGTCAACAAAACCTTTAAGCACTACACCATCATTGCAGGCACTAAAACAAAATCCTACGTGTGCAGACCCTGTCAAATACCTCAACAACCATTTTAAAGCAGTCCAATGTTTTAGAACAGGATTTACCATAAATCTGCTAAAAGTACTGATAGCATGAGCCACATCAGGCCTAGTACAAACCATTGTATACATCACAGATCCTACATCATTAGCATAAGGTGTCTTTTCCATTTGTTTAATATCAGATTCATTAACAGGAGATTGGTCTTTACTCAATTTAAGATGACGGCAAGAGGTACAAACACATATTTGAATTATGCAAGCAAACCTAGATACCAATTTTTCAATATATGCAGTCTGTTTCAAAATCAAAATTCTATCATGTCTTTTCCTAGTTATTTCCATGCCCAATATTTCTTAGCATGTCCAAGATCTTTCAATCCCAATTCATCCAAGATCTTTCATTTCAAATTCAACACTTAAAGATCTTTTAATTTCATTAATAACATACATGTCATGACCAATTAGAAGCATATCATCCACATATAAGAGTATAAAAACAACAATAGCATTTTCATTATCTCTTTTAAAATACAAGTAATGGTCAAACTCACTTCTTACAAAACCAACAGAAGAAACATAAGTATCAAACCTTATATACCATTGTCTTGGGGATTGCTTCAAACCATACAAGGATCTTTTNAACAATGGTCAAATTCACTTCTTACAAAACCAACAAAAAAAACATAAGTATCAAACCTTATATACCATTGTCTTGGGGATTGATTCAAACCATACAAGGACCTTTTCAACAAACATACATGATCGGTTTTAGATTTATCAATATAACCAGGTGGCTGATTCATATAAATTACTTCATCAAGATCACCATGTAAAAATGCAGTTTTAACATCCATTGGTTCAAGTTCAAGATTATAATGAGCAACAAGGGCCACCATGACTCTAATAGTTGTATACTTAATCACAAGAGAGAAAATCTCGTTATAGTCTAAGCCTTCCTTTTGTGTAAAACATGTAGCTACAAGTCTAGCCTTAAATCTTATAGTCGCCCTCTCAGTATTTCCTTCCTTAATACTAAAAATTCACTTGCAATCAACAAGGGATTTTCCAGCAGGTCTGGGAGCTAAAATCCAGGTACCATTCTTAATCAAGGAGTCCATTTCATCATTCATAGCAATCTGTCATTCCTTACATTGCTGACTAGAAATGGCTTCTTCATAAGATTTAGGCTCTCTAAAAGCTAAGTCCTGATATGAAAGCAAAGCAAAGCTAATTCATCAAGATCACCATGTAAAAATGCAGTTTTAACATCCATTGGTTCAAGTTCAAGATTATAATGAGCAACAAGGGCCACCATGACTCTAATAGTTGTATACTTAATCACAAGAGAGAAAATCTCGTTATAGTCTAAGCCTTCCTTTTGTGTAAAACCTGTAGCTACAAGTCTAGCCTTAAATCTTATAGTCACCCTCTCAGTATTTCCTTCCTTAATACTAAAAATTCACTTGCAATCAACAAGGGATTTTCCAGCAGGTCTGGGAGCTAAAATCCAGGTACCATTCTTAATCAAGGAGTCCATTTCATCATTCATAGAAATCTGTCATTCCTTACATTGCTGACTAGAAATGGCTTCTTCATAAGATTTAGGCTCTCTAAAAGCTAAGTCTTGATATGAAAGCAAAGCAAAGCTAAGGTCAGGTAATCTCTGTACCTTATATGTTCTCTAATATCTCTCATAACTCTATCCCTGGTCAATTGATAGTTACTAACCTCACTCTCTTGCTCTTCTAAAACTTCCTAAACCTCATTTGCTTCTCTGTCATCACTCAGATCACCATTTCTAGGCTCTGTCTCAATCTATTCAGCATCAACAAATTGAGATGGCATACCAAGCTCCACCTGCAGCTTGGTCTTTTTACTCTCCAAACCTTCTAAATGCTTTACAGACACTTTACCTTTCAAACAGAGCATGTTCAACTCATCAAAAATAACATCCCTACTAGTGATGATCTTAAAACCACTAGACTCTCTACTCCAAAGCCTATAACCTTTTACCCCAAGATAGCATAAGAAAACACATTTCTAGGCTCTAGGTTCTAATTTTCTTAAATTCTGACGAGAATAGGCAGCACATCCAAATACTCTCAGATGTGAGTAATCAGGTATAGTTCCAGTCCATTGCTCTTCAGGTGTCTTATCACCTAGAGCACTTGAAGGGGTTCTATTAACAATGTAAGTGGCTATCATTAAGGCTTCCCCCATAAGGTTTTAGGCACACCTGAATCGATCAGCATGCACCTCACTTTTTCTAGCAAAGTCCTATTCATTCTCTCAGTCACACCATTCTGCTGAGGGGTATAAGGAGCTTTTTTAATGTCTCCTTATCCCATTCTCACTACAGAACAGATCAAAATCAGCATTACATAACTCAAGGCCATTGTCGGTCCTAAAAGTCTTGATTTTCTTTCTAGTTTGGTTTTCTACCAAAAGTTTCCAATCTTTAAACTTCCCAAACGTCTCAGATTTGTGTTTTAACAAATAAACTCAAACCTTCTTAGAGAAATCATCAATCAAGGATATAAAATATCTATTTCCTCCTTGAGTGGAAGTGGATGAAGGCCCCCACAGATAAGAGTGTATGTATTTAAGGATAGTGGTATATTTGTGTTTTCATGTATTAAAATGCAATCTGTGCTGTTTTCCTAAGGTGCAGTTTTCACATAAAAGAATTCTGGAAATGGATTCCTTCTCAAAAACACCCCTTTTATAAAGGATATGTAAGCTCTTCTCACCTACATGAGCTAATCTCTTGTTCCACTTTAAAGTGGCATCTAGCTCAGTGTCGGATGACTCACCCATCCCACTAACAGCAGCACTAGCCTTTGCAACATAAATCTCATTCCTCTTAACACCTTTAAACATCACAAGAGATTCTCTCATCACCTTCAATAAACCATCACCCACCTTACCTAGCAAACCTAATCATCCTAGTTACCCAAGAAATTAGGTTCCTAGTTAATTCAGGAACATATCTTACCCTTTCTAAGGTGAAAATATAGCCATTTTCAAATTTCAATGTTACATCACCTATGCTTTCAACTCTGCAGGCAATATTATTGTCGATAACAACCTCTTCACCATTGATCTCCTTGAAAGAGTTAAATCAACTCCTTTTTGGAGACATGTGGAAGATACAACCAGAATCTAAGATCCATTCTTGGATCAAATTCTCACCACCAGCAACATTAGCAGAATCACAATCAAGAGAAAACTCAGTCACCACATAGACATCAACAGAATTAGAATCAATAGGTTCAACTAAGTTCCCTTCATCAACTCATTTACTTCTCATTTCATTCTTCTTTTTAAAACAATCTTTTATAAAATGTCCAGATTTTTCACACCCATAACACTTCTTATTCCTAGTATTAGACTTAGACCTACCCTACTTCTAAACTTTTTCCTATTATTGTTTCCCTAATTGTTAAAACATTCTTGGTTTCCATTAGACCTATTTTGAGTCATCCCCCTAACAAACAAAGTCCCCACCCCACCCCACCCCACCCCACCCAATTCCCTTTCTCAGACATAAGCTCAAGTTCTCTACTCCTCAAGGAGTTTATTACTATTTCAGATGTCAAGGTATCCCTACCATATTTTATGACAGTCTTGACCTCTTTATAGGTATCAAGAATAGCATTCAAAAGCACAACAACTTTATACTCATCAGAGACTTTATCACCAACATTGGTAATATCTTGTATCGACTTATTGAAGATATCAAGATTGTCTTCCATGTCCCTGGAGTCTAAATTAAAACTAAAGAACCCCTCTAACATAAACAACTTATTAGGTAAGGACTTAGCTAGGTACAATTTCTCTAATAAGGCCTTAGCACTTTCTTGCTTTCCTACTTTCCTTAAAACTTGATCAGACAAATGCAAAATAATAGATGTGTATGCAAGCTCATCAGCTTCAAGAATTTGATCAGTTGTCATAGTTTCAGGAAAAGTTTGTGTTATTGCTTTAGCAATTTTTTGTTGAACTAAAATACCTTTCATCTTTTGTTGCAAAATGGGAAAATCCCATTTTCCATAAAAACACAAAATTCAAAAGTACGTGTCATGATTTTATTACACAGAAATAACACAAAGTATTTCAAAAAAAGTTGTAAAACTACGACAGCTGAAGTACTTAAGCAAAAAAAGGTAAATTGATCTTACACAAACAGATAAAAGGGAATAGGTCACAGTGAATAAATAGAAAACAATAATCACAGTTTTTCAAAGAATTTACAAAAAACATAGGCAACAACACCAAACAGATTCAAGAGAGAAAGCTAGTAGACTAAATCAAGTAGAAACAATATATATGCAGTAGGGCAGAATAAAAAAACGAGTAAAAGCAGTCACTCCAAGAATGAACAAATTCACCAGGATTCCGTGAGAATTATGTTCCCAGGTCAAGGCACAATTTGATCATTCAAAAAACAATGATAACAAGACTAATAACTCTGATACAGAAAATATACAGTTCAGGATTAAAATGTACAAACTAGGGGGCAGCTAATGATTAGCTACCAACTCAATCGTCTCAGTACAACAAGGGGACACAAACGTCACAGCAGGGAGATGGTGTTCCACCAAAAACCACAAAAGGAATCAAGAATTGAAGAAACCCCAAACACATGGAGAATCTCAATCGAACCAGAAATCAAGAACACGGACACCAGAAAAGACTCCCAGATTCAGTACTAAGGATGAGTACACTCCAACCTCCAAGAATCGAAGGAACAGAAAACTAGGGTGTCCAAATTTCAGGCGCTCAAGGGAAGAAGTCTAAAAATTAATTTTCCAACCTTCAAACACTCGATCGAAGACCCAAGAATATCCAAATAAAGCTCTGATACCACTGTTATACAAAGATCAAAGGGATTATTACAGATCTTACAAACTTGACAAACCCTAATACATCAAACTCAAAATAACCACCGAACATCGAAAATCTCATAGATCATAAGCTCAGAACCAACTCCTTCTACAAAATGAGGCCCAAGTCACACACAGTAACCCTCACGAATCCACCAAGTAAACTGAGGTTTCTCCAATGAGACCAAAGGATAGAACTCTACCAAAAACAGACACACCTCACTCGAGATTTCACAAAGAAATCACTCTATTGAAACAGATTCGAGAATAGCATCGAGAAGAAGATGAAAGAACAAAGAGAACTCAGAAGTCTCCACAAGAACGAGAGAAAACCCAGAAATAATAGAATGAATCTAAAAACCATTAGAAGACCCAACAAATATCAAGGCCTCAAGATTGGCAGCCCTCATCTAATGGCTCATAAAAACTCAACAGATTTAACAAGAATTGACCGGATATTAGGCCTGATAAACCTGGGCTCACTTTAGTAATAATAGATATTATGGAATGGGCCGAAAAAAGGCCAAATCATCATCGTCTAAAGTGGACTGGATACTGGCATCACAACCCACACATGTAATAAATGTGATTAAAGATAATCTATTATGTATGATTTTAATACTATATTTGATTGATTTAATATACCTGAAACATAATTCAAGTGATATAATCACGAAGGAGAGTAAATACGCGTTGTACCATTTTTCCATTGATCAATGTTTTGTTCAATTGAATTTTCCTGACAAATTTTTTAAAATTTGTGTAACGTACTCAAAAGAATAAATTTATTTTTTTTCTTTATTAGGATATATATATGAGATTCCCGAAGAAATCAACAAGAGTTATTCGAATCATCTTGTTATTATAGTCATCAAGATTGATAAATATTTCGTATGAAGACAATAATATTTGAAAACTATACAAAATAACATGAGACGTACTTCATTTGAAATTACAATATTGAAGACATTGTCATATAATACTAGAATGAATTGATACAAGAATTGAAATCAGTGGAATATCTATATTCTTTTTCCTTCAATCAAATTTTGTCCTATTGAATTTTCTTGACAATGTTTTAAAAAGATGATATTTTACTACTCGAAATTATTTGTATTGTTTTTTCATTAATTGGTATTTTTGTCCCCTCGAATTTTTTGCCAAACAAGATTTCAATAAAAATAGCTATTGTGTAAATAGTCATTCAAGGGGAAATGTTGTAAATAAGCTAGTATTTGTGAATGAAAATTATACCCGTGTAGTCCTAAATTCTATTTTACCATTGTATCCCACATACCTAAAAATATGGGGCATTGATTTTTAATATAATACATACAAGTATATTGATTTTTCTAATTTTTCTCTCTATTTTATAACAAAAATAACAGTTCTGCTATATTTTATCAGATTTTCTACCGAATACACTTGGCACATTTCTATTGAAAAATGACAAATAAATAATAAATGACCAAACTCATTTCTTTTGATTTACATATATTGGTTCACGTAAAGTTAACATAATACTTTATCTCAAAATCAAGTAAAATGACAGAAAAATTTTGTGTGCTAACGCATACCTCCCTCCTTCATGAGGTAAATTATAATACTTCAACGAATTCCACGTGTAGTTTATGCCGTATCAATATCAATCGAATCATGCTATATGTACATTGTCTTTGACAACAAATTTGACATTATGCAACGTGTTTTGACATTATTGGACAGTTTTCAAATAAAATACATAATCCCACCCATTTCAATTTGAAACTCAATGAAATGTAAATCACAATGTACTCAAGAGAATGTACAAAGTGGTTTTATCCTACATAAATAAAAGAGTCACTTTGGTGATTAATGTTCATAAGTCGAGCCGAGCCAAATGGCTTTATAGCTTGGCTAAGCCTTTTTTTTCAATATTTTAAGTTACAAATATT
>CAIGRP010082186.1:0-11364 GCA_903798385.1 Fraxinus cuspidata | reverse complement strand
GCCCCTTAGTAAAATTTTCAATTTATAATTTTCTTGTTTTATAATTTTTTACTCATAAGTGATATTTTATTTACAAGTTTACATATAAGTTAATTTTAACTTAAAAAAGAAATATTTAATTATAATTAAATGTTTTAAGTTATAATTAATTTTTTACTTTTAAGTAAATTTTATAGCTATAAATTAATTTTTTACTTTTATATAAATTTTTGTATATAAGTAAATTTTTACTTATAATATTTTTTTTTATATTTTATAAGTGAATTTTAATCTTATTAGCCAGTAAACTTTTTAGCATTTTCGGAAAGTCTGTTGCAACCTTTAAAATTGGACTATAAACTTTATAGTGAAATTTCAGTTCGTGAAATGTGCAAATCTAACTTTTGACAGGCAAAGTTGACGAGATACCATATACTTAGCACTTGACATAATCTTTTGAACCTAAACATTTCAGTCATTTTCAATTCCCAAATCTTAAAAATAAATAAATAAAAATTGAAAAACCTTTCATTTTCTAACGCACGAATCTCTGCAAAAATCAGTTAAATGCATGCCTATTTACTAAGAAAGTTTTGCAAAAATGTTTACTAGAAGACGATCCTAGTAATGAAGGTGAGTTTTTTAGTTTAATTTTAGACAACTAAAGTACATAAATGTTTTTTTTTTTTTTTTTTTTTGTATTTTGGTTTTACTTTATTTTTTGTAATGTACATGGAACTATGCTTTCATTTATTTTCTCAATTTTATGATTATTCAGGTTGTATAATCAATGCTTGATTCGTTTTTTTTTTTTTTTAGAGGGCGTTTGGTGAGGATTAAAATTGGATTTTTAGTTAATTGTAATAAAAGTTTTTGATATGTGTGGTTGAAAAGATGTGGGATCCATAGAAGATGTGGTTAATATTGATTGTTTGACTTTGATTTATAATAAAATCAAATTTTAATCTGGCCCGGGCCCTTAGCTTTGAATAGTGTTTTAGGAGAATGCATATTTAAAAAGTAGAAAAAAAAATCGGTTTACGTACAGAATATTTTATTTTGTAAATGTGTGGTTGAAAATGATCTTGTAAAAAAAGAGTTTTAAAATAATGAGAATCATACATGGGGAAAATGTTCTTGATTCCATTTTTTTGTTTTCTTTACTGTTTTATTTATATTTTTATTTACAGATAACATAAAATTGATTAATTTCGATTTTTAAACAAAATACTTAACTTCATTTTTTTTTTCAAATTTCGCTACAACTATGCGATCAACAACCGACTATAATAGGCCTCCCAAACCAAAAATTCTAACTTCGCCACTGAACGTTGATGAACATGCTAGCCAAAACTTTCGAGCTTTGGAGAAAATAAATGAAGGGGAAGCTTTTCCCCCAAAAAAAAAAAAACAAACTTGATGCTTTTTGCATGCCTTTCTGTCTCCTTTCTTAGTTCCCTTTTATAAACAATATATTTCAAGATGAGTACACAATCATTCGTAAAACAAAGAAAAAAGATCCAAATATTCGTAATTTGGCCAATAGTGTGAATTTGAGTAAGCCAAAAGCAAGGTGTCCAAAAGAAATAATCCAAAATAATTAGGGGTCGTTCTCTTTGTCGTTTTCAAACCGTTTTCTGTTTTTTCTGCGGAAAAGGAAATGGCATGGATAACTCATAACTTCGTTACACAAACGTCCAACTCTTAAATTTCAACATTCACTGCGAAGAAGGAAATGTGAAATTTGGAAAACTGTGCCATTTTTACAAAAAAATTTGTCAATCAGCGAAATGATTTCTAAATTTCAAAAATAACAATTTAATTCTCATTTTTTTTGTCATGATTGCACAATTAATTCTCAACTACTAAGGGGTCGTTCTCTTTGTCGTTTTCAAACCGTTTTCTGTTTTCGATTTTTCAAAATACTGAAAATGCGTTCTCTTTCCTATTTTCGAAAACACGTTTTTGAAAACAAAAAAAAAAATTTTGTACATAAAACTCAAAACAACCTTTTGGTCATTTTGAGTGTTTTCAAGCTAAAAACTCAAAAAGTTGAAAACAAGGAAAACGCCCTATGAAAATGAAAATTAGAAGAATCAGCACAAAAACCTCGCATCACTCCCTCTATCACCTCCCATCATTCCACCACCAATTGGAAGAATCGGTGTAAACAACCTTGCCTCACCGCCGGATTCCACCACCAACAACCTCGCCTCACTCCCCTCTATCACCTCCAACCCTGCAATGTTCGGATTTCAACCTAGAAGAATGACAGTCACGAAGTCCGCGCAACAGGGTTCGAGTTTTGCAAATTCCGGCGCCATCCAACCGTCCCACGATCGCGGACCACATGGGTACGCCTCATCTCCACTTGATGCACCTTGCCCAACCATTGTTCAAGGCCAATTTTACATAAATGTTTCACTTCTTTATATCTTGCTAACAACGGTTCCGGCCTGAAGGTTGTTCATGTATAAACAAAATTAATTGGGTGGATATTGAATGCAACTATATATTTTTTGTTACTGCACTATTTAGTTGGTCAGATTAAAAGATGTTTCTCGCTATTGTTAATTGCTAGCAAGTCTGCTGTTTTAGGTCTCTCGTCAGAGTTCCGTTGTCAAAAAACAAACATATAAATGCAGCAATAATAGCATTGAAAAAGCCATTTCTTGCTATTGTGTCTTCCGTTTCCCATTGTGCTCAATTATGTATGGCTTTATGTATTAGAAATTGGATGAAGATAGAATTTTTTTTATATCTTTTTCTGGACTATCCACTAAAGCATCAAAGTCATTTGGGAATGGTCATGTATTATACAATATCCAAGTTAGTTGATATGAATAAGCTTTGAAGATGCTGCACTTTTAGATTAATGATTTATTTTGTTAGCTGGAACTCTGTAATTCAAGGCCTCAGAGCTAATATTCAGAGTGTCTATCTGCTTATTAATTGGGTGGAACCCGGGTATTGGATGAGCCCATTGAATTATAAGTCAGGACTTAAATTACTTCTTGTGAAGAATGATTTAAGATATAAAAGTAATCTCCTATCAAATGTGCCAAATTATATAAAAGGATATAACTTGATTGGCTACATAAGAGACTGATGAGTATTTTCATAACTCGATAGTGATAGTTCAGTTTTCCATTTTCCTTTCAGCCTCCCGAGCTTAAAGTTGAAGGATGGGTTGAGATAACTTTATATCATTGAAGGAAATGGATCGTTTTCTCTTCCTTTCATTTGTTCATCATGACTTGTTTACCTTTTATGTTATACTAGTGGAGAAAACTATGTAAGGCCATTACAAGTAGATCTCCAATTGCTGTAACCTTTGTTAGTTGCTGTAACATGCCAATCCCCAATTCAGTTGGGTAATTCATCTCATATTGGTTTATAGATTTACACTCATCATTTTTATTATCATTTGCTTCACGTTTGATGAAATGATGAAGACTTTACTTGCTTAAGCATCCCTTTTTCATGTGGATTTATAGGGGGCGTGTGAATTTGACACGAGTAGGTTGATTTGGTAAATAGTTGATTGAAGATTTATGCATCAAAAGGTGGTTGGCCATGACGGTGTCTGTTATGCACCATATGTAAATACTATTTCTAATGTTCAAGAAAGGTTTCACTATTTCTTATGTTGTGATTGTAACATGGAATTGTTGCAGGTACTGATCCCAATGAGTTCACTTTTGCAAAATGGAAAGCAAATTCATTCGGGCTCCAAAATGGAAAGCAAATTCATTCGCTTCTAGTTAAAAGCCCATTTGTTTTCCATATATATGTTGGTAGCTCACTCCTTGACATGTATGCTAAAGTTGGAAGAATCCACGAGGCTCGATTTTAGTTTTACTCATTGTAGTTTAACTGGATATAGCGTTTGGAGGCACCGTACAGTCAATTTCTCAAATCAGTCAATACTGTAATGTAACTGTGCTTTACTTTTTCTCAAATAAGTCAATTTAAGTTGAGAGATTTGTAAATTTGGATTCACATCTATCCTTGTATTCTACTGCAACTATGCTTTACTTTTTGTTAATTTACTTTGAGATTGAAACTTGAATTCTGGTTTAAAAAGATATGTTGCAATAGACCGGTGTTGATGCATCATTGCATTTTCTGAAGTATGTGTGCTTATGTTGCCTTTATTTGTAAGTGGTTTATCTATAATTAAGGAGTAATGTTATTTATTATCACTTATGATAGTCATCGTGTTTAAACGATCAAAATTTTATTTGGCAAGAATTGTGAAAAAATAACATGAACTTGATAAGATTGATTTCAAAATAATTATTCTCATATCAACATGAGATTAGTGCTCTCCTTTTTTTGCAACTTGATTAGGTTTGGATATGACTTGATGCTAGTTAATTCTTGTCGCAAGTTATATACAAGGACAAAAACAAGGAATTGCCAAATTTAATTTAGGTTGTGTTTTTTATATTTGGAAAGAAATATTTCAAGATTCACAAACTTCAAAATTTATATGTTATTTAATACTATATTAATATTAAACTATATCAGATTTTTTGAATAAAATATTATAAAAAAAATATTCTTAAAATTTTAAAGTAAACGGGTTTTCCATTTTTATGTTTTGAGAAACAGTTTTTCAGAATGACAAAAAGAACGCATTTTCAGTAATTTCAAAATGGACACACAAAACACAAAATACAAAATGAATTCAAAACTCAAAACTCAAAACTGAAACACAAAGAGAACAGCCCCTTACTTTTTCAGTTTTTCTAGTTACCTAAAAGGGAAGATGCTCTTAGCCAAACTTTGAGTTACAAACATTTGACTTTTAATAGAGAAATCGAAACCCATAGCTTTGTATCAAATAATACACCAAAATCATATCGTACCATGACACAGTAAGTGCCCAAAACAAAAAATAATAATAATTAGTTAATATTTTAAACTACCTCTTTCTATCAAACCATCACTTCACTTCTATTAGATTTACAAGCAAAGTTAACAATATGCGCCGTATCACCAACATTCTCGACACTTCTTTCACCTTCTAGAGTGCTCAAAATTTTGACTTTCAATAACAACCTTCTAGTTTGTGCTTTTCAATCTAATCATAGTTTTCCTTCCATGATTTATTGTGAGTGAGAAAAATATTGATCTAATGTGCCATTTTGTGGGGCTAAATGAAACATATGATTAGAGAATAGAGAGGGCATTTCACTATTCCTATCATTGTGTACAATAAATCACATATTCCTTCACTTTATGTCCCTTTCTTTCAAGTTAAGATGCATTTTCTTGCTTTTACTTTAGGATTTTCTATCATAGATTTGATTGAGGGAAAGATAGGCAAATGCATACAGCTGTGAATAATTATTTGAGTTATGCTATGGGTACGGGGAATTTTTCACAGAAAATGGACAGAATACACACAACACGTGGGTCCCGATATTTTTAACAATATTTAATTCATGTGGGCCCGGCTCCTCATGTGAGAGAAATTCAAAATTCTGTGAAAAAATCTGTTACTTTTTTCATGTACTTGCATCATTTTTCTAATTATTTTCTTGTATACCAGCCACATTCATCAATTTCATGAACTAAATGTGGAATAAAAATTACTCAAACAACAAAAAAAATAAAAAAACTAAATTCAAGAATTCATGATTGTTCCTAAATGTTCGTGTGTATGTTATGATAAAATAAAAAGATCAAGAATTTACCTAGATTTCGCTAATCAAATTTTTTATTACTGAATCATAAACTTCCACCTTTTTGATTCGGAGAGCTTATATATCTGTCGCAAGCAAATTATTTATAATCAAAATATAAGTTATGTCATAGTGTGCTTCTCAATGCAAGCACCCAACTTATATTTTTGAAAGTGATTATAAACATTTTAATTTACATGCTCAATATCAAATAAATAAAATAAAAATAAAAAATTATTCACTAAGAATTCGGGCGTGTTTAATAACCACGGCATGATGATCGCTCTTCAACTTTGTTATAAATTAATGAAATATTGAGATTTTCTGTCAATATTTGACCCAATTCTCAAAATTCAAGTTTAGATTAACTAACTTCAAAATGTAACTCATTTTCTGCATTATTCCGCATCAGTTCAGGAGCTTTATTCGTTTTTCGCTAATTTTTTTACAATACATGGAATCACATGTTGAATATTGATTAATATATCTTATCAATGAAAGGGATATTATACCGATAATGTGTATTGTATTTTCAAAACGTACATTTATGTGCGCGAAATCGAACATAGTTTCGACTTACCAAAATGAGATTTGAGAAGACAAAATGATAATTATCGAAGCCAAATACGTGACAATAGATTTTATTCTTTCCATGTTTAAACGAAAAACATTTCCTATAATCAAAAAAATAGTTAGTTTTTTTCTAAAATCAAATCTCAAGTTCAAAAAAAAAAAAGAAAAAAAAAGGGGAAATGCAAGTGATTGGATCGATCGAGGTAAATGTTCGACATTTTTTCTTTAAGATGAATTTGTCCCGCATCGGTGCTATCAATTTTTCGGCAATTATCTCCCAAAATACAACGACCACATTTATTTATAAGAGCACTCCAAATGGCTTAGACCAACGAACTTAAACAAAGTTTCCTTTCTACCAGAACCATGACTTTGACTCAAAAAGAAATCACTTCTACAAATTGTTTTTAGACAAAACCAAAGTGTAAAAATGGAATTAAATGAATAAAGAACGTCTTAGGGGTATTTATATGGAAGGTGAAGGGGTGTGATGGGGAAACATACCCCAAAACTCAGCAATCTTAACCAAGGGTCGCAGTCTTTTAATTTCGTTCGTCGTCTCCTAAGTGTTGCTCGAGTGCCAAAAGCAGAGAGGTTGTCGCTCGCCTGGCGCTGCGACAACCTCATATGCTAAATTTGGATTTTTCTTTAAAATTTGGATCACAATTTCTCATTCATCCTTAATTGAATTTTAGATTTCAAATATACTGTGATGATCTATCGATCTGTAGAACAAATTAGTCTTTTTACTTTCATAATTTGACTATCGAACCAAGTCTGAATTTTTGACCGAAGTTGACACAAATTCACTTTTCAAGATTTATTCTTAACCAAAATTTCAATTCTTAAAACCAAATTCCAACAATCAAGCATGTCATTAATACATCCCAAAAAATTGATTTTATTTGGAACATGACTTGCAAATTAGAATTTGAAGATATACCAAATAGCTTCAGAGTTTGGGTATAAGAAAACAAATTCCCCATTTTGGTAATGTGTTTCTTGTCTCAGTGGCTGCTATCATATGTGATTTCACATCCATTTCCCCATTGATCTGTTTTGGTTTTGGTATAATTTATTATTTTACCTTATTTTTAAGATATGTGAAATTAAAAATGAACATTCTCACTGTTTTAAAAACCAGACTGTGTCAATTCGAAAAAGGTAAATATTAAGAGGTTAAAGGGTTGAATTGAGGTCGATCAAAGTTGATTTGATGAAAAAATAAAAATTAAAAAACATTAAATTTTTTTAACCGAGTTGCATTTAGGTCACACATCTTTAAATTTATGTAATCTAGACATCCAACTTCAATTTATTTGCAGGTCTGACCACTCCATCCACTGGCTTACTTGTGGCCATATATGCAAGCAACTTGAATTTGAGTGGCTTAATTGCAGATAATTAAAGATGTGTGACCTAGATGCAACTTGAATAAAGCTCAATGACCAGCAATGCATTTTTTTTCTTATATTTTTAAATTTTTGCACTTTTGATGGACAAATAGTTAACAAATCAACATAAATACAAGCTCTATAAAAATTAAAAAAGTATTATAAATTCATTAAGTACTTCATATCACTTGTTTTAGTAGCATCTTCTTTAGTTGTAACATTTTTTTCTTTTAACGTTTACTTTATGAAGTATTATCACCGGAGGAGTCGTAACAAAGTTGATATTGAGGGTAAAAATCACATAATTCTTTAATTTTTTTAATGAATATTTTGAATCAACTTTCATCTATTATTTTTTTTTAATTGAAAAATCAATTTGATACACAGGAGGAAAAAATAGCTATTTTTTTTTTTTAAACTACATCGATGACAAGAAAATGGTTCCCCACAACAAACCCGCCCTTACTCATATTTTCAATGTGTGTGTGTGTGTTTTTAAATTTAAATCATATTTTAAAAATAAAAATATTAATATTAAAAATAAATAAATAAGTAAATTACGAATGAATCAGAAAATGTGGATATTTTAATCCCACCAGCATCTTGAAAATCTCTTGCTCGACCAAAAGACCCAAGCGTGATCTTAGGCCATTTCCAACCATTGGCATTAAATTGGTGTAATTTCCATGCTATTTATGAAATCATCAACAACCATTACCCCAAATATTACACCAATTGAATAGTGTTCCCTTTATTATTATTATTTTTTAATTTCAATCATTAATTTATTTTAAAATTATTTAATTATAAATTATCTTACTGCTAAAATTATTAAATTAAAAAGTTAAGTAACTAAAATATTATTTGATAATAAATTTTAAAAAAAATTGCAATTAATACCATAATAAAAAATAATATTAAATTTAAAATAAAAAAATCAAATGATATTTAAAAATAATAATCAAATTTAAAAAATACAAATAGAGCTAAATTATTAAATAATAAAAGGATATAATATTATTTAAAATTTCTTAAAATGAAAGTCAAAATAGGAATTATGAAAAACTCTAAAAGTCACACCAAATGAATATTATTACACAAAATTTAGTGCAATACTATTCATTCGTGTAACTCTATTCATTGCATCAAATATTATCATCGTCATACATTATAGTTAGGCACATGATAATTATACATGAAAAACTAGATCTACATAATTTTATGTCAATAGTTACACAATATATCATGTGACTATAAAAACTAAAAAGAGAACCTTAAAAATTTTGCTTTCTCGGGTTGTTATACTTCATAATCTTGAGAGTGAGAGAGAGAGAGAGAGAGTAATTCACTTGGGTCTTGGGATAAAGTTCTTAACAATCTTCACTAACAAATTTGAATTGATATCCGCCATGCTTTAAGTGAATTTATCATAATATTGTCGCTTTATTGTGTAGCTTTTTAAGTGACGTTAGCTGTGATTATTCTAATTACAATTTAGAAGAGCCTTTTATACGACATATAAATTGAAATATGAAGTTTTTAAATTTCATGACTTAATTGTAACATAACCGAACTAATTAGCCATGGTTCACACATCAAAATGTCAAAAAGAATTGCGTAGAATTCTTTTGTAAAATTGATTTGTAAAAAAAGGATATGAAAGTGTGTATAAATTCGCAAGTATAGCTTTCCATGAATGATGCAGGATGGCAAAGAAACCATTGAGAATGAAGAAAAACTTCAAATAAACGGATGAGCTATGCAAAGGGAAAACAATCAAACCACGCAAAATAGCTGTGCTGTCCCACAAGATCACAAAACCTCGTATTGAAAAACTTCAAAGTTTATCCCACCTCATTCTGCCTTAATAAACGTGGCTACCCATAAGCGTAACCACCGCCGCCTCTCCATTTATGTGTCCAAATCCCACCCCAACCCACCCCTTTTTATACTCCCCTCCGATCCTATCTGTAAAGTCTATAGCACAACGGACGCAAGAACAACAAGAATTACAGACCAATATAGCACAAAGCCAATAAACAAATTCTTTATTACATTTTAGGCTCATAACAAATCGTTGTACCCTTTTGTACAAAGCAACTGCCACAAACACTCAAATTCCTAATCTAAACCCACACCAGTTACTTAATGGCACGAAGACAAACTCACGGCCAAATCGAACAACTGCTAACTCTCGAACACAACCACAAAGGCAACTAATCACAAATATTAAATGATTAAAACCAGCAGTTAAAATTCATCTCACTATTTCACTAAGAAAACGAGACGAGAACATGAAGAAACTTGAAAGAAAATGAATAGCCATAGGCTTCTCAAGGACGCGAGAGAAGGAGTGAAAATTCACACCAAAACAGTGCTTCAGCTGGTATATAAAGGCTAAACCATCAGCCATGAGATCAACCTGAAATCAACGGTCCAGAGCAGCTCTAGTAATGGGATGGATTGGGCTGGGTTTTGGGCCAGTTGCATTGAGTTATCGGGCAATGAACATTTATTATTTCCAGCAATATGGGCCAAGCCCAATGGTTTCATCATTGCCCAAACTTGTTAGAAAGTAAATGACAAAAGTGACATCACATTCCAAAAAATATCCCCCTTGATGCCAATGTCATAAACCATCAAACACATTAGTGTTTAATAATACCAACACCAAGAAGGTCACCACCTGCAGAAACACAAATTCACCAAGTATCAATCCTAAACAAGATTTAAATTTGGTAAGAGGAAGTACATTTGTTCCCATATCCGCGGGATTAAATTGTGTAGGAATTTTTTCAAGTAATATGCACTCTTTATGAACTATATCTCTAATGAAATGTATCCTAACATCTATATGTTTAATCCTATCATAAAAAATAGAATTTTTACANTTGTGTAGGAATTTTTTCAAGTAATATGCACTCTTTATGAACTATATCTCTAATGAAATGTATCCTAACATCTATATGTTTAATCCTATCATAAAAAATAGAATTTTTACACAAATGAATAGCACTTTGACTATCACAATAAACCACAACAAGATCATACAATTCATTTAGTTCACACAACAAGCCTTTAAGCTACAAAGACTCTTTTATAGCTTCAGTAGTATCTACATACTCAGCTTCTGTAATAGATAAGGCAACAATAGACTGCAATTGAGACTTCCAACTAATGCAAGTTCCACACGAAGTAAACACATATGCAGTTGTTGATTTTCTATTATCCTTATTACTAGCATAATCGGAATCCACATATCCTTTCAACATAACTCCCTCTTTATAAAACTTAAAATGCAAACCTACATCTGCAGATCCTTTTAAGTATCTTAAAAGCCATTTTAAAGCAGTACAATGTTCAAGACTCAGGTTTGCCATAAATCTACTCAAAATGCTAATAGCATGTGCAACATCAGGTTTAGTACACACTATAGTATACATAACAGATCCAACAGCATTAGCATAAGGCACCTTTTGCATGCATTTGATATTAGATTCATTTTGTGGACATTGTTCTTTACTCAACTTAAAGTGACAAGTAAGAGGCAAAACAACATGCTTAGAATCATGCATAGCACACTTAGATAACACCTTTTCTCGTAATCAGATTGAGTTAAAAGAAGAGATTGTTGTGATCTATTTCTTTTATTATCCATTCCTAAGATTCTCCTAGCATGCCATAAGTCTTTTATTTCAAGTTCAGCACTCAAAGCCTTTTTAATG
>CAIGRP010082179.1:0-23970 GCA_903798385.1 Fraxinus cuspidata | reverse complement strand
AATAGGAGGTCCGTTTCTCCACTTTGTAACACTAAGTTGTAGTATCAGTCATATAAACTTCAACTCCAACTTCATCATTAGTATATCTATTTTGTATCAAGTCAAAGACTCGATATTCATGATGAGTCAAGGCTATAAAAGAACAGTTTCAAATTATTATGTTTATATTCAGAGGTATCCTGATAACAACTTAGTTTCTCTTCTATTATATGTAGATGACATGTTGATCGTTGGACAAGATGCAATAAAAATCAGTCAGCTAAAGAAGGAACTCTCTAAGTCCTTCGACATGAAGGACTTAGGCCCAACTCAACAAATTTTAGGAATGCACATAACTGGAGATATGAAGAATAAAATATTGTGGCTATCTTAGGAGAAGTATATTGAATGAGTGATTAAGAGATTCAACATGCATGATGCCAAACCTGTCGGCATTCCACTGGCCAATCACTTCAAGTTGAGCCTGATCTCATGCTCCTCATCTAGGAAAGAGATAGATGAGATGTCATTGGTACCTTATTCTTCAGCAGTCAGAAGCTTGATGTATCCCATGGTATAGACAAGACCAGATACAACTCATCTAGTAGGCATGGTAAGTCATTTTCTCTCTAATCCTAGAAAAGGAACATTGGGAGGCAGTCAAGTGGATTCACAGGTATCTTAAGGGTACATCAAGGATGTCTTTACTATGGGAGAGTTGATCTAATCTTAGAAGGTTATAATATAGATTCAGATATGGCTGGAGATCTTGTTTGGGAGGCAGTCAAGTGGATTCTCAAGTATCTTAAGGGTACATCAAAGATTTGTCTGTGCTATAGAGGAGCTGATCCAATCTTGGAAGGTTGTACAGATTCATATATGGTTGGAGATCTTGAGAATAGAAAATCTACTTCAGGATTTTTCTACACTTTTTGCAGGGGGAGCTGTTCATGGCAGTCAAAACTACAAAAGTGTGTTGCTTTATCTACGATAGAATCAGAATATATTGCAACAATGGAAGTTGGTAAAGACATGTTGTGCGATTAATCCAAGATCTAGGGATCAAGCAGAATGATTACAAGGTATATTGTGACGGCCAGAATGCTCTTGACTTGAGTAAGAACTCAATGTATCATTCTTGGACAAAGCACATTCACATCCACTACCATTGGATAAGAGAGGTGATAGATCAACAACTGTTGAAACGAGTGAAGATTCACACACATGAGAATTCAGCGGATATGTTAACGAAGGTAGTACAAAGGAAGAAGCTAGAACTGTGTAGAGACATAGGTGGGATGATTATCAAACAACAATTGATTCGGATGCGATTGGAGGGGGAGAATTGATGTGTCCAGCCGCATTCTTCAGTTTTCTTTCGGCTGAAGTTATTAAAATTCAACAATAAGTGCCAACAAAATGTTGAAGAAATCACCTTTAGTCACATTCCACTATATTCCAGCAGCAATTGATTTTCTTCAAGCCTTCATTTTGATTTGTTTATGGGAAAAAGACAAAGCAGCCATTATTGACTGCCACAATTCCCTTCATTAATGAAAAAGTCTTTCTCTTCTATGAAACAACTGCCCAACAAGTCTCCCACATGCATGAAGGCATCCCACTTTTGTTGACTTTGTATTAAGCACTTAAATATGCAATTTTATGGCCTTAAATTTAGGGTGGTTTGCAGTCAATATTTTCTATAAATAGGGAATGGATTTGTAGAGAATTTAATCCATGGTGAAGATAGAAAAAAAAAAGGAGAGATTAGAGAGAGATTTATGAGGTTTTGTTGAGAGTTTGTAAAACTCTATTGTAAATTATATTCTCGATAGAAATTTGTTTTTTATCTTCTATTTTCGTGATCAGAGAATCACAACATTTGCCACTAGGAATTGGACCCTTCAACTCATTATATGATATATCTATGTCCACCGAGCTAGGCATTTTTTCGAAACTCCTAGGAATGAGTCCAGAGAGGTAATTGTGGGAGAGGTTTAACGTTTCCAGGATTGCAAAAAATCGTAATTCAGATGGTACTTATCCAATGAGATTATTACTCATATCCAACTTCGACAAATGAATTAACTTACCAAGCTGTGTAAGGATTCTCTGGCTTAAATAGTTGTTGCTCAAATTCAAGTTATGAAATTGATCGGGGTCTGCTAAATCTATGGGTTTCTGACCTGTCAATCTATTTCTAGAAAGGTTAAGGTTTTCTAAATATAAAAGCGATCCCAATTCTTCAGGTATATTCTCAAAAAGTTGGTTGTCATTCAAATATAAATTTAGAAGTGAAGTAAATTTCCCGATTTCCTTTGAGATCTTCTCACATAGCTGGTTTGAAGAAATATCGAGTACATGCAATTGACTTAAACTTTCGATTCTGGAGGAATGCTCCTAGTAAGGTTGTTCTTTGCAATTTTTAGAGTTATTCACCATAGAAATTATTGCTACTTAGGTCCATGAACGTTAAATTTGGATATATATCAAATTCTTCAAAAATATTTCCGAAAAGCTGGTTGTGATCAAACCGTACTCTGACAAAACTAGAGCAGCTTCTCAAGCTTTGAGGGATTGGACCTAAAAGTCTATTGGAGTGCAGAATAAATCTTTCTAGTACTTTGCCACCACATAAGTCTAGCAAATCACTTGAAAAACGATTAGAAAACATAGACATGCTGACCAGTTACTTCAGTTTTTCTAGTTCACATAGAATTGAACCAAAAAGTTAGTTCAGAGATAGACTTAAATGTTTTAAATGGCTGAGGTCCCCTAATGAAGCTGGGATTTGACATGTGAGATTATTTCGCTCAAACACAGGTTTTTTATATCAAATATCTGACAAAGCTACCTATGAAAAAATATAAAAAATGGTTTTTAAACTGGAACTGGGATGGGGTTCGACCAGGTAATATTGTATTCATCCCAGATGTTGCTGAATTTCCCATAGATTGCATTTTCCCATTCTTTGTTGCTTCAAATGAAGTGAACAACTCTTTATTAGTGCAAACATATTGCATAGCACCGTATCAATCCACCACTCTCTTGGGTAAAACCCACCAAATTCACTTCAAAATTTATAGCCCCTAGGCTTATTTAAAACATATCGTGTTCCATGTAATCGATCACATTTCGTTCTTTATTCTTCGTCTTCTTTGCTATCTTATCATCGAAGCAATTATCAACTTACAGTTAAGTCTAACACTTTAAATAAGGCAAGTAATTTCTAAATTTCTACCTCAAGAAATTGTTACCCTACACGGTAACTCCAATATTAATGTAACCCCATACGATGACGCGCTAATGCTAAAATTTAAATTTGGGATAAGCCAATATACCAGAGCGAACCAATCTGAGTCCATAAATAATGAGAAATGAGAATTTACCACTTTAGGGCCACTACTATTCGCCCTAAAGCTTTCAAGAATTGCAACAACCAATCGAACACCGAACTGATACACAAACGTACAGGGGCAAAATCGTCTAGTTTTTACACTATAACCTGAAATAGAAAACTAACAAATCCAAAATGTTAGAAATCACGTTAGAAAGATTCTATCTGAAGAAACCATCGTCGAAGAATCCCTCACACGCCCTTACATGCGGTTGTCGAAGTCCTCACGCGCCGCCGTCACTGATGGTCATCACCCCTACGTGCTGTGGACCCAGGTGCGCTTCTACCTGCTAATTCTCCTTGTGGTATTGGATTCTTCAAATGGCCATTGGTTCGATGGAAATCAAGATTGTCGGTACGATTTTTTACAAAAATTGGGACATATTTTTAATCTAGTTTCTCCTCCAGTCCTATTGATTTTTGGATCTATTTTCGCCCAAAATTCACCACCAAATGTGGCTCTGATACCAATTGTAGCAGAATGAACCTTCGATTTGGTGGAATCCGGGATCAGTTTATATGTCCAAGAACCACAACTATTTACCCACACTTCGGTTGCTATGGTTGTACCCACAAAGGATACAAAATATCAATGTTATTTTGGCCACAAATGTAGAGGAAATGAAGAACCGAATGAAGAAGAGACAGTGAAGCATCACAGGAATGGGCAGCATATATATATATATAGGATACTTTAGTTATGAAGGGAAAAAACCCAAGTCCAAAATAACATACGTGCCAACACTTATAAGCTATCCAAGAAGTGGAGAAATGGGCCACGAGAAGCTCTATTTAAAATTAGGCTACTGTTAATAGCCCAAATAGTTCTAGGTTTGGCTCATTCCATTGAGATGTCAATATTTCAATTTATACAATATCGGTGTAATATCATATCTCGAGATTTAGTGGGTACCAAAAAAAGCAACAAAACTATTTCTAATCAAAAGAAAAAACAACCAAATATTTTTGATGAAGCTAGTGTTGCAAAAAATGGTCAAAATGATGGAGAACTTCTAGTTATTTTTCATAGTGATAGGTTTGGAACGTTCCTAACCTAAGTTGATTCATCTTGCATGCTTCATACGTGTTCAAATCAAGATTGATTTTCAACGTATGAAATAGTTTCTAAAGGTGTTATGATAATGGGAAATTATGCATCTTATAAGATAGCTGGCAACATAACGATCATAATTAAAATGTTTGATGGGGTTGTTAGGATACTTTGTGATATGTTCTGAATTTCAAGAGAAACCTTATCTCTTTGAGTACTCTTGGTACAAAAGGTATAAGTACACTCGTGAAAGTGGAGTCGTGAAAGTTAGCAAATGTGCTCTCATTGTTAAAAAGGACATAGAAGGTTTGCTTAGTTATATGCTTTGTAGGGTTCTATAGTTATAGGTGATGCAGTTATCCCTACTTTTTCTTTGTCAAATGATGACATTACTAGACTTTGGCATATGTGTCTTGGACATATGAGTGAGAATGCAATGCTGAACTGAGGAAGAGAAGATTTCTCAATGTGATAGTGTACTAGTAAATTGAAGTTACGTGAGTACTTCATTTTTGGGAAGCAGATAAGTGTTAGATTTACCAAAAGTATTCATGAAAGAACACTTGATTACATACATTCTAATCTTTGGAGACCATCTGTGACGTCTTTCAAAGTAGATGCTTACAAAATACTAACTATTATTGATGATTTTTCCTGAAATAGTTCAGATGTTCTTCTTAAAGCAGAAGAATGATGTGTTTACTACATTTGAGGGGTGGTAGATCATGATTGAGAAGTAGGTAAATGAGGATACCAAATGTCACGAGTTCGAATTCCCTGCCAACACTTCCTTGGTCAAGCCCATCGCACCTGGCTTGCCTAGTATGATTTACTTCTCCTGTGTGGTTTGCAGGTTACTGCACATGGAGAGGAGTTTATCTGAGGCCATGAGTTCGAATTCCCTGCCAACACTTCCTCAGTCGAGCCCATCGCACTTGACTTGCCTAGTATGGTTTACTTCTCCTGTATGGTTTGCATGTTACTGCACATGGAGTGGAGTTTATCTGGTGCGCACTCACAGTGGTTGGGGTACCGCGGCGGGTAGCGACTGCGGGTTCCTACATAAAAAAAAACAAAAAAATAAATAAAATAAAACTCTTGCTATACTCCTTTTTGTAGGTAGATTTTAATTTAAATCAAAGTCAATAATTAAATTTAGCTATATATTTTATGAATGCAAAATCTTTCAATCATATGCTTCAACTTTTATCAAATTAAACTAACGGATTTGATTATGTGAATAAAAAAATCAAGTATGTGAATTTGTTTACCTTTTGCAGTCATTGGGTACAAACAATATGAATTTACCAGTGTACTCTAAATTATAATCTGACTAAAATTCCCAATATAGATGTTACGACGCTAAGTTCATTCCAGTCTAATTCCTTCATGTTTACTTCTCATGTTTGGTTTTGTTAAAAAATATAGTTTAGTGGATTTTGATAAAAGTTGATAAAATGTGTTACTAAAAAGTTAAAATTGAGTTTGATTTAGATTTTTATCAACTTTTATAGTTCAAACAAACAGTGACTTCATCTAAAACTAAGTTTGAAAGTTTCGTATGAGTTTTAGCTTGATTGCTATAATACGAAAATGGTAATTTCATATGCGATAATTTTTTTAAGAATGGTATATAGAGAGTACAGAGTAGTAGTTTTTTGGGTTTTTCATGTCCATGATTAAATGAAGAAGTTTATACTTTATATAGACTAATTTGTCACTTCAAATTGCCTCCTTGAGTAGAAGTATTTTTTCTCATTTGCAACAGACCTTCAAAATTTGCATGGCGAAGGGACCACGTCAAATATACCACTCGAATATAAAAACCCTTCCAACTTGACTTAAAATAAATGCACGGTTAAGAATGCTGATCTCAAATGATTGATGTTTTCATGTGAATTCAATTTTCTTTTCTTAGTCATGGATTTGGTAAAGGATTTATCTAGCTATAAATAATAACTGATCAAATTAACACAATGGAACTGAGTGACAATGAACACACTAAATTCACAATATTTTTTTGAATTTATAAACAATGAACACCCAAACAACCTAAGACTAAAAACAGAGAACCAGAACTAATGGAGAGGGCCGGAAATAGAGAGTTTTAAAGGGAATTGTATTCATTAAGTAAGCAAACAGGGCTAAACCCATAGTGATCCTATTATTCAACTACTTCGACCAATTTTGAGCACCACATAAAATTTTCGGGGCGTTCGAAAATTTGATCATTTCCCCATAATTTTAGTTCATCATGGATTGGGACACTATTGCTAAGATAATAACCTCTATGCGAATAGAATGAGTTCAGTACCTCACTATTGCAGAAGGGAGGTCTAATTAATGTAAATACAGAAGTAGTCCAAACAATTTTCCATTATTGACATATACACACATACACACTGCACATTGACATAGGAATGAGAAACAGAAAATTGAATGCAAATTCAAAAGCTCTGAATTAGTTTACGTTCAACCATCCAGTAATCTCAAACTTTAACTTCAATAATACTTTAATTTAAAAATCTAATAAACTTGATAGGGGATAGGAATGCTTTACTCAAACTTGAAAGAAGAGAGACTTGTGAATCTATTGAAATGAATGTGGTGTCATGGGAGATATCCATTATTTAAACTCGAAATAAGAAAGACTTTTATAACTTTTGAAAACGGAGGATGTGTATAAACTTGTTGGAGTCCTGCTTACAGAAGATTAGTGATACTTTACACATATAGGTCATTTATAGAACTGCTTAAGAACATTCTTATATTTTGGCATTCATATATTTTGATCCCTTGTCATTTTGTGACAAAATTGAGGAGTATATATATATACACATATATAATTTTATTTGAAATTTTTTTGACTCAAAAGCATTTTGATTTGATTATCTTTTGATCTGATTATTTCAGTTCTACAAAATTAAGTTTGATGTTTTAGTAGTATCAATGTGTCTTTGTCGTATGTTTAGGTTGCATTATTACTACGTCTTGACTTAGCATGCATAGTAAAATTGAACAAGTCTAATCGATTCATTAATTGCCCAAATTATATGAACTGCTTGAATTATTGTATTATATTATTTTCCACACATTTTACACTTTGTTAAGTTATTGGTTTCAGGAAACGGGTGCTGATTAAACTGCAAAATTGTTCAAGTCAGTCATTTAGTCATAGGTTTTGAGTATGTAATTCCTATTTGATTACAAGCTTGACTTTAGTTAGTAGTTTTGTAACGGAATGCCAAATGGGAGTTTGTTAGGTTTTTAATTATGTAATTGACAATTCTGTAACAATAGGTGTTTAATTGTAAATGTTGTAAAATGTCAAGAAGTAATATACAATTATATGAAAATAAGTTTTTTAGGTCTAGGATTTGAGAATGGCAAAAGGAGGAAAAACGGTACGGATTTTCGCTAGACTGTAGCTAAGAATTGGCTCGAGCTGCAAAAGCAGAAATATCATAGCTAGACTGTCGCCCCTCATACGCTCGAGCGACAGCCTGTCGTTCGACTGTCGCTGAGCCCTCGCTCGAGCGACAATGTTGTCCAGAAAATTTTTATTTCGTGATTTAAAGGCTTTTTCCCTAACCCATTCATTTTCTAACATACCTATAAATACCAAAACACATCTGAACGTAAAAAAAAAAAAAAGGGTTGAATATTGAGAGCTTCATCTGTGAGAGATTCATTATGTCTTACCGTTCAACCTTAATCTACTTTGATTGTTTTAGTGAGAAAAAACATTGTTCCTATAATTTAAATACAAAATTGTCTTTCTTCAACATTTGGTCAGAGTTCTGAAGATCGAAGGAAGTTGATTGGAGTTCCAGTCTGTAAAGAACAATGTGTTCTTCATTGATCCACGAGAGATTGACGATTCCACAAGCCTAGGAGTGCTGCAGGGTAGCAGATTTCACGGAGAGTTTTGGCAACAACAGTTAAGGATTGGCGCAGTGGAGAACAGTCTCAAGGGAGAGATGTAAGGAGTGTAGTCGGGAGATCTGATAGTATGAGTGACTTGCATGTTTAATCATCTAACCAAGAATTAAAAAGTGATTTGTTACTATTTAATTCGTTAGTAAATTTAAATTCCGTATTATACACCTATTCACCCCCTCTAGGTGTTGTTAAGGTCGAACTGCGTAAATCTCAGTACAGATAGTTGATTCCAGTGTTAATGTATAAATTTCATGTCAATTAAATAACGAAATATAGTGACAAAGGGTATTTCTTTTAACAAGATTTACCTTTTAAGATGAATTTTAAGCATGAATACAATATTAGAGTCAAATAAATTTAAATGAACAATTTGATTGTATTAAGACTCAAAATAAACACATCGATTCTAGGATTAACATTCTCAAACAAGTCATCATTGGGAGCATATTAATGTAAATCTTACATTGAATTACACTGAATTAATATGCAACGTATTATTGAAGACAATATTTGAATGATATATGTGGTCTTATCTAACAGCACTTAAATGGTACAACATCAAGTTCATGAAGTAGGAAGTATGAGACTTGTCTACATGTAAGTGTCCATGTCAACGGGTTAACTAGAAAAATAATTTTTTTTTCAAATACGCGTTAGTTAATTAAATGTGATGGAATTTGAAATAGGGTAGAATTTTATGTCCATTTGAGAGAGGCATTCCATAGAATTTTCATGAAAAGTGTGTTAAAGACTTCACAATTGAGTCAAAATTTGTCTTTTGGGGCTAATGAAATTTTTTTTAAAAAAATTACATGTTTGTTAATCAAATATTTGGGGATTCGAGAAAAGAAACTCCGTGTAAATAGGGTAGAATTTTATGTCCATCTGATAGAGACATTCCATAGAATTTCATGACTTTTGGCGTGTTAAAGACTTCACAATTGAGTCAAGATTTGTCTTTTGGGGCTAACAATTTTTTTTATTTCAAAATACGTGTTAGTTAATCAAATGTATGGGATTCGAAAAAAGAAACTCCGTGTAAAATAGGGTAGAATTTTATGTCCATTTGACGGAGGCATTCCATAGAATTTTCATGACTTTTGTTGTGTTAAAGACTTCACAATTCAGTCAAGATTTGTCTTTTGGGGCTAACAAAAATGCATATTTAAGTAGCATGAGATGAGTACAAAAATGCATATTTAAGTAGCATGAGGTGAGTATTCATCTCTTCTCTATCATAAAATTTGTGCCTAAAATTAAGAACCAACTTCCATGCATTGAAAAAAAAAATAGAATGATGAACTTTCATTGATAATTAACAATACAATTTATAGAACCACAAAGTAGATCCCTAAGTTTCAGGATTACAAATTCAAAACTTTATAAATATTGCTATATGAAAATAAATTTAGAAGAAACTTAAGCCAATAATAATTATTTGATTTTATGGATTTGGTTGTTTTTCTCATTCCAATTTACTATAAATTTTTCATTTAATTTTATATCAATAACATATAAAAATTTTGCACAAATACTTAAAGAGGTTCACCATCTAGTACAGCTTATGTCTATATCAGTAATCTCATTTTTATTGATGTTAGAGGTGGACATAATAAAAATTAATACACCCAAAAGATGAAAAGCTAGCCATTTGCTTCCAATTGAGTGACGTGATTTTTTCTAAATGTAAATATGACCCATCTTATAATATCGAGTGAATAATAGAAAAAAAGGGTTTATAAATACTGACTTATACTTAAGAACAAATTATTGTTGATATATCACTATATAATTTACCACGTGATGAGAATTGCCATAATTTTCCTCTACATATAACTACATTTTAATTCATACTGCATTAACATCATAATGATGTTGTAATATATTTTATCCAAAAAATATGTTTTAAAGAAACTGGACGACATTTGTCCAAATTTTCCCCCTACATAATTTATACAAAAACGCGCAGAATAAAGATTGAATGCTCTCAAGAGTCAAGTCACCTAACACCACAAAGATAAGGATATATTCATATAACTAAGGCAGCCACAAAATTGGACAAAGGGAAAAATGGGTTAATCCATATAAATGGGCCATCCATCTAGTGATTGGGCCTTGAGTAACTATTACTTAAAATGATGCATCATATGGTCCACTTAGATTTTTGGATTGAACTACAAAAAATGGTGTTGATTTCATATTTCAATCTTCGGCTGAACTCTATAAATAAAACTTAAATCCATAAACATCATCATCCCGAAATTTATTGGGTATTAAATAAAACCTAACAGGGAGACCTGCACCCTTTTTAGTGTCCTGCCCCACCGATGATTTTCAGGACACAGGATGGGGAAGTGATTTAAAAAATTCTCATTTCCTATTTTGTTTACTTATTTATCCCCTAATTGTTCAATATGATATTTTACCCCATAACGTGCTCTCGTAAGATCGTGGCTCGTTTTAGCAGACAAATCTTGAAATTCGTATACTTGATTTTTTTTAGTATTAATCGGATCGAATTACTCGTTGGAGCTAACATGCTCTAATATCATGTTAAAATTAGGGATTCGCCAAACGTTATATGCTGTTTTAATTTAGTGATTAGAGTTTTTACATTGGTTATCAGCTCTAGAAGAACGAAAAACACTGCTGTAGATCTCCATAGATATATATTATAAGCCCATGTTTGGTTTTGCTAAAAATCATTTTTAGTAGATTTTAACAAAGTTGATTAAACGTATGGTTACAAAAATTATAAAAGTTGTGGATCCTATAAAATATGTGGTTGAAAATGAATTTAAAGAAATTTTTTTCAAATAATTGAGGCCGAACAAGAACATAATAGCCTGTGATTTTCTCTTCCTCATAGTGGTCGCTGTAATCAATCTCCCCATGAACATATTGCACCCTAAAATTGAACTTTAGAATACAAAGGAAGGTAATGGTTGAATCCTTCCATGAGATAAACTAGAATGATAACAACAATATATCAAGTTATGAGTTAAACCTTCAGAAAAAAAAAAAAGAAGCCAAACTAATAAGACATATAGTTGATTAAGTCAAGAAAGGTAATGCACAAAAACCCTAAAGAATAGTCGTAAAGAAAATTTGGACCTTGAGTCATTCTAGAAGATGGAAAAAAATTTCCCAAAGTGCGTAGCAAATGTAAGAATAACGAAAAAATAAAAAAATGAGCCCCAGAGAGACAATAACACAAATTAAACACGATGGGCAACCGGGTAGATTAGTGTGGAGATATCTTGGTTTCTATAGATGCCTTTTTACGTATTTTATATTGTCATTGAACGATATCGTAACAAGTAATATATTGAATTTCATAAATTAATTATCTAAATTATATAATTATGCTAATTTTACTTGAATGCACCCCAATTAATCAAAATAGGATTTTTAAAATATGAAATTTGATGTTGTGACTTATAATTTCATCTAACCTTTTATTTGCAAATCAAGATTATATACTTATTGTAGTGTTTGGTTGAATTTTTCTTTATTTGATCTATTTAATTCTCTTGAGTTCAAATTGATCATATTCAACTAAATAAATCCATCACATCTCTATGTGAATCCGAATAAACCTTAATTAAATGCATTTAATTTCTAAGAAATAATCATAACAGGCATCTCTAGATTTTTATCCAAATTACTAAATTTTATTATGTGGCCTAAATTATAATTTATCTCTCGATCTTCTACAAATTCATATATCATTGAATTAGTGGCTAATTAATTCATGGCATTAAATTTCATTAATAGAATCAACAAATGAAAATTTAAACAACTAGAATCTTGAAAATTAAATTAAGAATCACATTGATTATATTGTTTCCCTTAAACTAAGGATTTAACTAATCACACCAATGTAAAAAAAAAAAATAATATCCAGAGTAACTACGTCATTTTTTTTTTACCTGGGCTGATAAAAAATAACAATAAAAAATCAATAATTTTTTCTTCACTTTCTAAAAATTTAATGAGCGGGCCGCCCTGCTCGGGAACATGAAACAAGTCGCCGGCTATTTTTCACTCGAGGATGCCGAAGCATTTGCTTTGCGATAAGGTTTGGTGCTGGCAGATAATGTTGGTTAGTAATAGATTGAAGCTGAAAGTAATTCTTTGCGCTTAATTTTCAGATTCCCGTTTAGCTCCTAACTCGTATGTTTTGTCCGACATTGTTGCTTTACTTGGTGCTGTTAGTCACGGTTCTTGTCACTTTATACCCAGTGAGGGGTGATTCGATTCGTACTTCGAATAATTATATTCCAATTTTCATATTACCTACTTTTCAATGTGATTTAGATTAATACATATATGTACAAATTAATAACGAATGCCCTATAACTCGTTTCTATCATTTTATGAATGGAATAGTAGAGCTTTGTTCTTACAAATAGAACGTTCATATTAGTTAGTGGATATGTAATTATTCAGGCAATTATGATGATAAATTATTTTATATCAACAGGAAAATTTCCTTCCTATGCTTTGACGTATTCCAGAATGCCCATTTAAATGACATAATTAAGAAAAGGACGAGGTTTTTTGCAGTTGGAAAAGTCCTTTTCCTTTTCCATATTTATTTAGAGATAATGGCTCATAATCATGCATTACATTATTTTTTTATAAAATGAATGTAGTATAAACGTCAAGAGTATAAAAAGATAAAGTATCCCATGAACTTGCTTATTTCCTCTACGTAGTGCTGTGTCGATTAATTGATTTCATTGCATTACTTTAAATTGCGTATGCAGTTGCAATAAAAAAAAAAAAAATTAATGAATTTTCAATTAAATTTATTACACCTTTTAAGGTGGCTATATTGACACCACAAAAGTTTTTTGTTGAACCACTTTTTAAGTACACTAAAAGTTTTTAATTTTTAGCTATTGTTGCATATTATATCCTCATCACTTTTTTCTAAATTTTTTTCTTCAATTTTTCACTAAATATTACATCTGGGCTCTAATTATAATTCTGTCAAAATATTCTACCAGCATGCTAAGAAAGGAAGGACAAATATTAATTTGCACTTTTCTATTTTTTGTTTTATTATTTGGACGGCAATTTTTTAATTTATGAAAAGTTGATAATAAGAATACGATGATTAAAAAAATTTGAGGATTTAATTATAACAATAAGTAAAGAATAAAGACTTTTAGTGCGATTAAAAATTAGTTTAACTATAACAAAGTGTGCTGGCAATATAATTACCATTCTTGTAAAATATTAAGTTATGCTGATTTGTTAAAAAAAACTAAATAAATTAAAAGGGAATCACATTTTTATAATTTTTAAATTTTATAACAATAGTTATAATTGATTTTTATTTTATTTTTCTAACTAAAATGATCATCTAAATCAAAAGTATGAAAAAAAAATATATCTTAATAAACAATAAGAAAGAAAGATATATAATTTAAATATAGTAAAAAATAAAGGTAAAACGAGAGTTATATTGACCTTTTGGTATGGGGAGAATAGGTTATCAAAAGTAAATCTCAGGAGGGTTTACGAAATTTTTGAAAATAAGAGGACGTGCTTTTAATTGTTATAATCCTAAGGAAAAGTTGATGTAATTTGTTCTATCATTTATTAATATGAAAGTTTCCTTCCTAACATGACATTTGTCCTTATTGGGGAATATCTCATATCCTTTTCAATAAAAGAAAGGAAAAAAAAATTCCCAAGATGACTTTTTATGTGCCAAAGACCCCTCATCGTCAAAATCCGTTAGTAGAGGCGTTAAATCCTGTCAAAATTAAAAAGATATAATAGCAACTGCAATCCCAAACTTTTCAATTTCTTATTGGAAACTATGTTCAAACCTTTCATTTGTGTCAATTATAGTCGCAAACCTTTCATTACCTTCTTCTTCTCCAAATCTCTGACATCCACTCCCACTCCCGTCCAACCCGCTGCAACCACAACAAGATCTATTTAATCGAGCCATATGCAAGGCTGTTAGAGTTAGCTACTGTTGCTTCTTTAACTTTACCAACTCTCAGCTCAAACATCAGTATCAAGAACCATAAATTGAACTATCAGACTACAATTTTAGACACTATTTTAAAACCAACTAAGATTTCAGATTCGAACATTCAGTTTGTTATGTTTGTGACTCAAATTATATATTATTTGAAAGTTTGATCCATGGAGGAAGCCTATATTATTTTGGTTTGGAAGTCAGGTTTGATAAGAGATAAAATTTCATCATAGATTGAGAGTTTGATTGGTAAAAGAACTTTAAAATGGATAACTACTTTAACGCGTTGGGACAAAGAGGGACGCCTAGGTACTGGGAGAAAATAAACAGGAGACCAGCACTGCAGCGCCACCTGTATGGGAGAAAACATCTCCTTATTGATTTCTACCGTGTTTTTTGCTTTCTACTTCATCCATAACTTCAAAATTTGGCTCCTATATACACTCCACAACATTTAAGGTATTTATAAACTCAAGATAACAGTTAGATAATTGTTGTATACATTAGAAATTTGAGAGAATTGTTTAAATTTAGAATAAGAGAATTAAATCTTGTAAAGACAGTTTTACTTTCATGGTATAATAAATTCTCCTCTTCTTCCATATAAATCTTGTATTCTTGTGTAATCCATTATTTTCATATTGCTCATATTATTCTCGTCTTTATTATTTGGTCCGGTCCTCAACAAATTGGTACTAGAGCGATTATTGCTCAATTGGATCTCGATTATACTTTGTTGGAAATCGATAGAATGCTCGCACTAATGACTGAGGAGGAAAAGCAACGCAAGAATCGAAAAACCCTATCATAGATACATCTTCATCTTTCTAATTGAATTATTTAGGATGTGGTAAAGGAGAAAAGTAGCATTGAGTTGTGGTTGAAATTGGAGAAGCTTTGTATGACAAAGAGCTTAACAAGTAAGTTACACTTGAAGTACTGCTTGTATTCTCTTTGCTTAAGGTAGATCTATAGAAGATCATCTATCGGTGTTCAAGAAAATCGTCGCTAATTTGGAGACTATGGAGGTCAAGTACTATGAGATGATTAAGGGTTAATATTGTTATGTTCATTGCCGTCTTCATATGTGACTTTTAGAGGTACTATTCTTTATAGTTGGCATACTCTTACTATTGATGAGGTATATGTGAGCTTTACTCTAAGGAGCAGATGAAGCATCGGATCATCGGATATGAGGTCCAGCAAAGGGTCATGGAAGGGGTAGAGTCAATGATAGCAACAGTGATAAAGTCTGTTGGTGTTGCAACAACAAAGGGCACATGAAGAGTGATTGCTATGAGTAGTGAAACAAGTTTGTTACTACATATCAAAATGGACAACCAGGAAACTCTAGTGATGTCAGTCTTGTAGAAGAAGACTGCAGTGATGGAGATCTTTTGGAGATTATTGAAGGAGACTCCAAACTTGACGAGAATTGGATTCTTGATTCGGCTTGATATTTTCATGTGTTCAAATCGGGATTGATTTTTTTCATAAGAAACAGTTACAAGAGGTTCTGTGATATTGGGAAATACTAAGTTTTGTAATATAGCTGAGATTGGTAATGTTAAAATCAAGATATTTGATGAGACGGTTAAAACGCTTTTCCAGCTTCGACATGTTTCAGAATAAATAGGAATTTAATCTCTTTGAGTAATCTTGATTCAAAAGGGTACATGTATACCGGTAGAGGTGGAGTTCTGAAAGTTTACAAAGGTGTCAAGGTTGTGTTAAGGGGGCAAAGAAAGTCCCGGTTATATGGTTTGGAAGATTTGACGGTCAATATGGAAGTAGCCACAACTTACGGTTTGATAAGCGATAATTTAGGTAGAGTTGGCTTTGATCGGGTTGCTAGTGGTTATTCGAACAATGATATTTGGGAATTTTTCAATAGATCAGGTGGAGTTGGTTGGGATCTTGTTGATCATGTTGCTCGTGGTTATTAGAGTAGGTTTGACAAGTCATGTGAAGTTGGAAGTGCTCATGGTGATTCTAGCAGTTTTGTGACTAAATTGGCATTGGGAGTGAACATGATGATTCAAGTAAGGATGGCACGTAAGGTAGTTCTGTTATTTCACAGTTGCTGAGTATTTCTGGCAGGGGCATGGTGTTCTCTAAAGGGGTATGGTGGAAAAGTAAGAGAATGACTTGAAGAGTGAAGACTTAATTTATTGCTATGGAATTTGTGTTAAGATGGAGTTTTTTTTATGTTTGTGACTCAAATTTCATGTGATTTGAATGTTTGATTCATGGAGTAAACCTAGATAATTTTGATTTGGAAGTCTGATTTGATAATGGAAGAAATTCCATTATGGATTAGGAGCTGGATTGGTAAAAGAACTTTGGAATGGATAAGTGTTTTGGACGTATTGGGACCGAGACACGGTTCTGGGATCGAAAAAGAGAAACAGAAGGCCGGTGCCCATGCATCGGTCCTTGGGTGTTGGGATGCTCGCGGTGGCATCGACTCCACCCCAGTGCCAGTGCCAAGTGTGCAGGAGAAAATGTCTCCTTGTTGATTTGTACTGCATTATTTGTATTCTACTTCATCTATAACTCCTAGATTTGACTCCTATATATACCCCAAAAAGTGTAGGCTCTTCATAGACTCAAGATAACAATTAAATCATTGTTGTATACATTAAAAACTTGAGAAAATTGTTTAGATTTAGATTGAGAGAATTAAATCTTGTAAAGATAAATTTAGTTTCTTGATATAAGAAACTTTCCTCTTCTACTACATAAATTTTGTGTTCTCGTGTGATTCATTATTTTCATATTACTCATATTATTTTCCTCTTTATTATTTGGTCATGTTGTCAACACACTTAATAAATATACTCAAATTTCTTAATCTAGTCCATGCATGCAAGCTTTATCAGCAACTTTCCAAAATTGAAATAATTCGCTAAGAGCATATTAAAGAGATACATGTGGGGAAAAGTCTTGTACTTGGTCATGGGAAATGTAATGATATTCCTCTTGGTATTAACAATAGATTTTTTAATAGCACCAATTACCTCGTTAGCCTTGCCTACTCCAACCCCTACATTCCTCAATTCATCGTGCACCAAAATAAAAGCCCTAAAATGCAATTGCTTCTTTCGCTTCACCACTTTAGTAACCCTCCTAACCCTAACCTACACAACTCTCTCCTCAAATCCATGTATCACTTTTTCTTTCTTTGATGTGGACCTACACACAATTTCGTCGACACGGGTTAATCTCTTCAATAAACCCAAGTTTGTTAAGAGAAGCGGGGATTTTCCCACAAAAAAATTTATGATCTAGATTCAGAGAGTTGAGTTGATAAGAACACTTTACTGATTTTGTACCCCAAGTATTAGGAATTGAGGTCGAAAGATTATTATGTTGAAGACCATGAAAAATAAGAGAAGGAGACTTTGAAAGGCTAAAAGGGATAGGTCCTTAAATAGAATTGAAGCTCAAATTCAGTCTATACAACTTTGTGAAGTTTGCAAGACTGGAAGATATCATTCCATTAAGCTGATTATTACTAACATCAAGAGTCTTAAAGATGTGGGCAGTTACAACTGATGTAGGGATTGACCCTAAAGCTGGTTACTGAAAAGATATACACCTCGGAGGTTTGGAAGGCCGAGAGAGGTAAGAACTAGGCTGACTAGAATGTTGTCGTGGAGGCTAATTTTTTGAAGAGCCTGATGAGTCATAATGAAAGGTTTGGATATAATCTTCAAAAAAAAAAATGGAAGATTAGAATATAGTCTGCAAAAAATAAAAAAATAATAAAAAAATGAAAGGTTTGAGCGTGATTGCAATTATTTCATTTTAATTTTGGCTGAATTTAACACATATACTATCGAGTTTGGATGGTAGGAGGTCTTTCGCACTTAAAATGTCATCTAGGGGGTTTTTCTATCTAACTGAAAGAATATAGGGTATTTCACAATATGGACAAAAGTCTGTGAGATTGTGTACCAATTACCATTTTTGTTTCCTAGAATGACATTTTTAAGTAAACTAATTAAGAAAAGGAAAAGGTTTCACATGATGAAAAACTTTTCCTTTAATATATAATGACGTATTGAATCATATAAAAAAAAGACACTAAGATATCTTTATTAAATAAATCATAAGTCAAAGTTATGGATGACGTACAACATAAAAAACGCATTAGAAATCAACAAGGAGACGCTTTCTACCGCACAAGTGGCGCAGCGACATTGGTCTTCTGTTTTTCTTTTTCTCTCCATCGCCTAGGTATCCCTCTCTGTCCCAATGTGTCTAAAGTACCTTTTTATCCATTTCAAATTTCTTTTACCAATCAAACCCTCAAACTATAATTAAATTTGATCACTTATCAAACATGATTTCCAAACCAAAATAATATAAGTCATTATCGAGAAGTCATGTTTGGCTCCTATATATACTCCACAAGGTGTAAGCTCTTCATAAACTCAAGATAATAGTTAGATCACTGTTATATACATTAAAAACTTGTGAGAATTGTTTAAATTTAGAATGAGAGAATTAAATCTTGTAAAAACAATTTTACTTTCATGGTATAATAAATTATCATCTCATTTCACATAAATCTTCTGTTCTTTTGTGATCCATTATTTTCATATTATTCTCATCTTAATTATTTGGCCTGGTCCTCAACAACTTAGTACTAAAGCAGAAGGTTGTTTTGGCGGGTTATAGGGAGATCCAACTTTTGATATTTAAGCGAGGTTGAAACAATGTCAATTGTTTAGGTATGGCAACTATGAAATTCGAGATTTTGCTTTTGGATCGCAACAGTAGATTTTCTTTGTGAAAAGTCAAGATGCGAGCGATTCTTGCACAATTGGATCTTGATGATACTTTGCTAGAGATAGATAGAATTATCATACCAATTATTGGGAAGGAGAAGCAATGCAAGGATCGAAAAGCCCTATCACTGATACGTCTTCATCTTTTTAATTAAATTCTTTAGGATGTGGTAAACGAGAAAAGTGCTGCTGGGTCGTGTTTGAAATCTAAGCAATTTTGTATGACAAAGAGCTTAACAAGTAGGTTACACTTGAAGCACTGCTTATATTCTCATCGCTTGGATCTTTAGAAGATCATCTATCGACGTTCAAGGAAATCGTCGACAATTTGGAAACCATGGAAGTCAAGTACGATGAAGAAGATTGAGGATTGATATAGTTATGTTTGTTGCCGTCTTCATATGTAACTTTTATAGATACCATTCTTTATAGTCGGGATAATCTTACTATTGATGATGTATATGTGCGCTTATTCTAAGGGGAAGATGAAGTATCTGGTCGTCGGATATGAGGTCTAGTAGAGGGTCTTGTTATTCGTGAGATGAAGATGTATATGGTCGTCAAATTTGAGGTCCAATAGAGGGTCTTGTTATTCGTGAGATAAAGATAGGGGGTTGTGGAAGGGGTAGAGTCAATGATAGTAACAGTGATAAAGTCTTTAGTATTGCAACAACAAGGGATATATGAAGAGGGATTGTTATAAGTAGTAGAATAAGTTTGCTATTATATATTAGAAGAGACAACCAAGAAATTCCGGTGATGCCAGTCCTGTAGAAGAAGACTGCAGCGATGGAGATCTTTTGGCGATTATTGAAAGTGACTCCAAACCTAACGAGATTATATTGTTGGTTCGGCTTGCACTTTTCACATGTGTTAAAATCAGAATTGATTTTCTTCGTACGAAACAATTACAAGAGGTTCCATGATGATGGGAAATAATAAGTTTTGTAATATAACTGGGATTGGTAATGTCAAAATCAAGATATTTGATGGGTTGATAAAAACACTTTTCCAGGTTCAACATGTTTCGAAATAAACAAATATATAATATCTTAAAGTTGGTTGTGATCGGGTTACTAGTGGTGATTCGAGCAATGATATTTGGGAATCTTCCAGTAGATCAAGTAGAATTGTTTGTGATCTTGTTGATTCTATTGCTCGTGGTGATTCAAGTAGGTTTGACAACTCATGTAGAGTTGGAAGTGCTCGTGGTGATTCTAGTAGTTTTGTGACTCAACTGGAGTTAGGAAGTGAATGAGATGATTCAAGTAAGGTTGGCGCGTAAGGTAGTTTTGTTATTACACAATTGCTGAGTATGCCTGGCAGGGGCATGGTGTTCCCTAAAGGAGTACGGTGAAAAAGTTGGAGAATGACTTGAAGAGTGAAGACTTTGTTTATTGTTAAGGAATTTGTGTTAACATGGAGTTCGTTATGTTTCTACTCAATTTCCATGTGATTTGGATGTTTGATTCATGGAAGAAGTCTAGATAATTTTAATTTGGAAGTTTGGTTTGATAAGATCAAATTTCATTATGGACGTATTGGGACCGAGACAGGGCACCGGAGGGAAAAAGAGAAATAGAAGGCCAGCGCCCCTGCGTCGATCCTCAAGTGCTGGGACGTCGGCAGTGGCATCGCAGTGCCACCTACCAGTGCTGGGTGTGCGGGAGAAAATGTCTTCTTGTTGATTTCTACCACGTCTTTTGTGTTCTACTTCATCTATAACTCTAAAATTTGGCTCCTATATATACTCTAAAAATTGTAGGCTCTTCATACTCAATATAATAATTAAATCATTATTGTATATATTATAAACTTGAGAGAATTGTTTAGATTTAGATTGAGAGAATTAAATCTTGTAAAAGACAAATTTAGTTTTTTGATGTAATAAATTCTTATCTTCTTCTACATAAATTTTGTGTTCTCGTGTCATCCATTATTTTCATATTGCTTATATTATGTTCGTCTTTATTGTTTTATCCCTATCGTCAAGACACTTAATAAATATACTGAAGATTCTTAACCCAGTCCATACATCAAACTTTATCAGCAACCTTCAAAGAAGAACCAAAATTTAAATAATTCGCTAACAGCATATTATCAAAGAGATAAATGTGGGGAAAAGTCTTGTATTTGGTCATTGGAAATGATATTCCTCCTAGTATTAACAACAGATTTTGTAATAGCACCAATCTCTTCAAGAATCCCAAATTTGTTAAGAGAAGCGGGGATTTTCCCACAAAAAAGTTTATGATCTAGAGTCAAGGAGTGGAGTTGATAAGAATGATTTACTGATTTTGTACCCCAGGTTTTAGGAATTGAGCTTGAAAGATTATTGTGTTGAAGACCATGAAAAATGAGAGAAGGAGACTTAGAAAGGCTTCAAGGGATATGCCTTGAAATAGAATTGAAGCTCAAATTTAGTCTATATGACCTTGTGAAATTGCAAGACTGGAAGGTATCATTCCATTAAGCTGATTATTACTAACATCAAGAGTCTAAAGATGTGGACAGCTACAATTGATGGGGGGGATTGACCCCAAAGCCGGTTACTGAAAAGATATACACCTCGGAGGTTTGGAACAAACCAGAGATAGGTAGGAACCAGGTCGACTAGAACATTGTCATGGAGGCTAATTTTATGAAGAGTCGAAGTTTGCTAATTTTCTCAGAGATTTGGGCACTCAACCTCTTTCATGGGAGTTGGATATCAATAACCTGGTCATCTGAGTCATAGTAAAAGGCTTGGGAATAATCTGCAAAAAATGAAAGGCTTGAGAATGTGATTGCAATTACTCCATTTTAATTTTAGCTGGATTGAACGCCACTATTAACGAATTTGGATGGTAGGAGATCTTTCTCACTTAAAATGGCATCTAGGGGGTTTTTTTGTCAACCTGAAAAAATATGAAGCATTTCACAATATGGGCAAAGGTTGAGATTTCGTGCCAATTACTTTTTGTTTTTTTTTTTTTAATTCTAGAATGACGTTTCTAAATAGACTAATTAAGAAAAGGACAAGGTCTCACAAGATGAAAAACTTTTCCTTTTTAATGTATAATAACGTATTGAATAATATATATAAAAAAAAGAAACTAAGATATCTTTATTAAACAAATCACAAGTCAAATATGATTTGTCATTTCTCCCCGTTCCTATCATAAATTAATAATCAACAAAAACTGCAGTGCTATATGTATATTATGGGTTACATTAAGATTTGCACTCTTTCATATGGCTAGATCGACACTATTGATTTTGACAATAGCTATCGCAACACTGCTCACATTTTTGCCACATAGGGCAAATATCAAATACATTGTCAACCAATAATGTACATTAGCTTTACTCAAGAAAAAAAATAGCCAGCCTCTGTGTTTATTTTTTATTTTATCTAAAGTCCTTATTTGATTCTCATTTTCTAATTTTTTTTTTCAAAAATTCATTTTCAACTACAAATTTCATGAAATCCATTAATTTTATCAATTTTTTAACCACATATTTTATCAATCTTTATCAAAATCTACTAAAAATTTAATTTTTATCTAAATCAATACGCGGCAAAATGTTCTATTTGTCACCTTTATCCCTAGATACCACCTTTTATATACACATGTTTCCTTTAGTTTTATTCAAATGTTGTCACATAGTTCGTCATTTTTATAATCCAAAAAGTCAAAGAAAACATAAAAAACATGTTATGTTTTCTTGCAATGATCTCGTTCTTGATACACATTTGGAGACTAGTATCCAGATTTCACAAACTGCACATAATCATGTAGATATCTCAATACTTTCCTGCTGCAATTTTTTTGAGAGTCACTCTAATGGTGTGTTTGTCTATGTCGGAAACCAATGTCACTACATATCAAGCTTCACTTTTGACCTTGAAAGCACACATCAGTTTAGATCCTTCAGGAATGCTGTCGAAAAATTGGTCTTCTTCTGCCTTGGTTTGTGACTGGATTGGAGTTACTTGTAGTTCTCGCAACCAAAGAGTGACTGCATTAGATATTCTTGGTATGAATCTTACTGGAAATATAGAGCTTGAATTGGGAAATCTCTCTTTCTTGTTTCTCTCAATGTAAGTTGCAATAATTTTTATAGTAGTCTGCCTGAAAACTTAGCTCAATTTCATCAACTAAGAACAATTGGTATTAGTTTAAACAATTTCAGTGGACAAATTCCGTCTTGGTTTGGTTTCTTGCCAGAACTTAAAGTTATGAATGTTAGAAATAACAATTTTACAGGTTTTATCCCATCTTCACTATTTATCATATCCACTCTCAAGGATTTGGATTTGTCTTTTAATCCTATACCAGGGAAAATCCTGGAAGAGATTGGAAATCTTTCTTACTTGAAAACTTTGAAATTACAATACAACAGGCTCACTTGTATAATACCATTTACAATATTCAATATCTCCACAATGGAAAGTCTTGCTTTGACAGGGAATATTTGTCTGGTAATCTCCCTATATGTCATAAACTTCCAAGACTCATATGGCTTTATATATCTTCAAATGTGTTGGTCTCAGAATCAAAGTTTCACAAACAAACCAAGAAACCATAAAGTAAATTGCAGAAACGAAAGAAAACAAATGAATTTTCGCCCCTTTGGGCCAGGATGTTCAGCTTAAAGCCTACTTACCCGTTGAGCATCCACTACGTAGATATAGCTCGAATCCACTAAGAATCACAAAGTACATTACAACAAATGTATGAATAAATCTTTGATTTCTTGACTAAGTTTTCTTTTAGCCTCTCATATACAAGCATTCACTCCACTACACTAGTGTATA